>OY293304.1:22505752-22758438 GCA_958502075.1 Orchestes rusci
GACACTTCCATGCAGGTTATTGTATGTGAAGGCTTATTATAATTTATCAGAATATTTTTGTGATACTTTTTAGATTTTATTCATACTAAACTTGTCTTCGTTATATTGTTCAATTTTATATGCATGTTATTCTTAAATGTATTTTAACCGTATTTTAATATTTTATGTACCATTTTTTAATTTATTCTATAGTATACAGTGCTTTGTCAACAAATGACGTTCATTTATGACAATAAAGTATTTATCAATCAATCAATCAATCAACACTGAAGAATTCGTTCTTTTTATTTTGAACCATTTCCAACATATAAACATTTACACTTATATTATTTAATTTTTCGAATTTATGAACTTTGTTGACTGTCATTGGAAAATCCAAACCCTCTGTATCAAGGATGCGGGTGTAATGTGGATATGATTCGACTCTATCTGAATTTTTCTGATAGGGTACAAAGCAGCGACTATACACCATACACCAATAAAAGCATGCGTTATCATCATTTTTGATGTTGATACATGCTTTTTTCTTTGAAATTTGTCTGGGCAGAGGAACGTAGGATGAAGCACCCACCCCAAAGCTATGCTCATTGATGCAAATTTCTAGACTGACAATTTTTTTAATGCCCACCCACTGTCACGTTCTTGAAAATCCTCCATTTTTTGTAAAATTGGTTTGCTTTTACAATTTTGAAACCACTCAATCAAATCTGTACCCTTATCCAATACTTCCTTTTTGATATGAAAATATTTAAAATCAAGGTTTTCAACATTATTTTTGTTTACAATGAACTCACCACAAAAAGTCGCATTCACCTTTATAGCACTGAACACTTTCAAAATTTCGTTGATTTTTTCCTTGAACAAGACAAAGGAATCATCAAAAAAATCCCCTAGATTCACGTGTGTTTGATTGATAATCACTCCAGTTCTTATGCGAGACTCAAAGGATGTTTTCAAGTCTTCCCACTTGACCCGCCTGGTAAGATTTGGTTCCATTCCTTCACCCACATGCGTCTTGGAGATTCGTGACTTGAGAAGCATCCGGAACCTCTTCAAATGACCCAAATTCGTCACCAATTGTTTTCTGGATCCAATAGATATTGGTGCAGCCATTGCCCTCTGGAACTGCTGGATGCTTCGATTTATTTTCAACAGCCACCGCTTTTGCTCCTCTTTTCTGGCGGCACATAACTTGGGGTATGCCTCTTTGAACTTTGTCACAATGTCACTACTCAAAGAGGTAATTTCTTCGAAAGAACTCATGATTTGATCTATCTAAAATTGATATTTTAAAACACCACTTAAATGGGGCGAGTGGGTTGACTTACCAATGCAGCAGATGATAACAATGAAAGAGAACTAATTTCAACTAGCTTATCAATTTGATGTTGGTTATTTGGAGCGATATGTTGAATAAACCAACTGTCTGATGTCTGATGTCTCGATTACAAATGAATCTTTACACAACTCACCACAATCTCCTATGTTAATAATCAGAAAATCACATCCTGCACTGGGCATATTGTTAGATATCATACCAACCGCAATAACATGAGTCACCATTTCCTTTTAGCAGGACGTTGTTGATAATTGCATCATTTCCGGTACATATTAAATTCACACACACACACACACACACACACACAGCTCACGGGCTGCAGCGTTGACTATCATCATTGACTTTCAACAATTTACTACTACATACATTTGCTTTTCAATCCATATTTCCATAAATCTAACTATAAACAGTGACAACAATGCAATTTCATCTTATCAGCTTGAACGTGATAACAATTTCCTGCACAAATATACTCCTAGAATGGGTAGCATGATACAAAAAATGAATGCAAAGATTGATATAATAGCGAATTCTATATGATTTTTACATTCAAACAAATCAATGAGTACATTCCAGTTTGTTGGTTCAAAATTTTCATCTACAAAATAAAGTCTTAACTTGAAAGCTAAATATGACAAAATTTGTAATTGACTTATCAATTTTTAGCCAATCAATCCATTATTAACAATTAATTTTTCTCAGTTTGATGGTCAAGATTCATTATGATTGGTTGATATGCAAATAAACGTTTCTTGTATATTTGAATCCACTTGTATATACAAGGTATTGTTAAAAAGGCGCTCAGAAACAATACTCCTGCTGGAAGTCCTGTTGTCATTGTTAATTTTTATACTAATGATTATATTGTGACAATATTTATCTACTTCACCCAACAGGTATTATTTTTTTTAAATTCAGCTACTTTTCAATGTGAATCATCTTTATATGATTGAATTAAACAAAACCTGTCTTGTTGAAAACCACAAAGCAAACCGATCCTGAATTTATACCTGAAATTTCATAATCAGTGAACTAATACTGCTACATTTGTTCATTTTATTTTCATGTATCCACAATTGCTTATGAGATGTTTTTGTTAATGTTTGTGTTGTTTTGTTGTTTTCTTGTTTTCTTATTGTGTTCTTGTGTTCTTGTTTTTTTTTTATTTTTTTTTATTTGCTTATGTGTTATTTACCCTTTGAAAATGGTAAATAATAATAATGGCCTTTATTTAGCATCTGCTATAACAAATCATTACAATACTTACAATAAAAAATTACATTATATGTTAAACTTAATCAGGATTACAAAAAAAAACAATAATGAACAGATCAAGTATGACTAGAGAGAACATGCATTCTTAGACTAATTTTGAAAGTATTTAAATTATTTGCACTTTTGATATCTCTAGGAAGTTTATTAAATTGCGTGAGACCTTTATGGAACAAACTGTTGCTGGTTATACATAGACGTGTGGTTGATACATAAAAATTTTCGGCATTTCTAGTACTATAACTATGAATATCACTTACATAAACAAGTTCTCTAGATAAATATTCTGGCACAAGTCTGTGTTTCATTTTATATATGAGAACATATGTTTTGAATAAAATAGTTTGCTCTACATTCATTAGTTTTAGCGTATCAAGCATAGTATTGATAGGAGTGTATCTACTACAGCATAATATTGTACGTAGACATCGATTTTGGATTTTTTGAATGTGATTCATTTTCTCCTTTGACAGAGTGAACAGCATGGTCGAACAATACTCTAAATGTGGGGCTATTATTGTTTTATAAAGAAGAAACTTAACATACGTGGTGAGATTTTTACCAACTCTTTGAAGAAAGTAGGATTTTTTTGCCATTTTCGCAGCTATATAATCAGCATGATTCTTAAAATTAAGATTTTCATCCAACATAACTCCCAAATATTTGATACAGTTGACTCGTTCTATATTTTGTTCATCTATACTGATTTTTATATCCCTATCACTTAACTTTTTTAACATGTTGGGTGTACCAAATATTACATATTTACATTTCTTTACGTTCAAGGCCATACTGTTATCACCCAAACACTCTGCTACACTACTCATATCACTATTTATTTTTGCAACATTTGTTTTAAATTATACCCACACATATACAACATAGTATCGTCCGCAAATAGCTTGATATTACAGTTTCTGACATGCTTGACTATATCATTTATATACAGTGAGAACAAGAATGGACCAAGCACTGTACCCTGTGGGACTCCAAACTTTACCTCTTGCGGATATGACGTGATATTATTGAACTTGACTTTTTGTGTCCGATCTGTCAAGTATGATGCAAACCACTTGTGAGCAGTGCCTCTTATTCCAATTTTATACAATTTATGCAACAACAATTCACGATCTACAGTCTCGAAAGCGCGTCTAAAATCTAGAAATACAGATATAATGAACATTCCCTTGTCTATTTTTTGGCAAGACCCCCACTTGAGACCCCCACCCCAGCCGATCTACCAACCGCACCGCACTCCACATCCTAATCTCACCTAATCGCACACCGCTTCCCCGCAACCATAACCCAACACTACGTCTAAAAATCAGCTCACCTACTTCAAACATTCCACGCCGTCATTCTAATAGCAAACGATCAAAGAATTGAATCAATAGTACGCGTCATCTATACAAACAACAACCAAGTAGCAACAACAGTACCTTGATTATAGATTTAAATTCATAACATCTCGTTGTCTCAGTGGTTAAGGCAGTCACGTACAAATCCACAGGATGTGGGTTCCAATCTCGCCATCGGAAACACACACACACACACCCCGATCCTGGGAATCAAGCATCAATAAGATCACAACCGTCAACTGTCAAAGCTGTGAAAATGACATCTGTCAAAGCTGTCAACTGTCAAAATGATATCTGTCAAAACTGTCAAAATGATATCTGTCAACTGTCAAAATGATATCTGTCAAAGCTGTCAAGATCAACCACGCCCACAGCGTCGTCGCTCGATGACCTTGAACGGTACAAAAACTGCAGAATCGACCTACGATTTTCTTATGGGAATTTACATGTAAAAATGACCGAAATTGCTGTCGGAGATACATTGCTTATCTACTGTTATGTTCTTCGGGACCTGAAATTAATAAAGTTAATGAGCAAATCAAAATTTTAATTCACAGATGGTCTTACAGGATATTGCATTATTTCTCATGTTAGTCATCGATCCGATTGTGAGTCGCCAATAATTAATGTATTTGATGTAGTGATGAGTTCCTCTGATTTATTGGGCTGAGCATTCTCTATCATGTTTCCAAAAAAAGAAATTTCTTTCTCTCCGGTTGCTTGATAAACGATCAGTTTTCTGACATCTTCCGTCAGCAGATTACATGAGGCGCCTAGATGCAAAGCCTGATATTTTCATCATAAGTGAATCCGAGAAAATCGCAAAAAACTGTCATATCCACAAGTTTCTCGTGGATTTGCTATATTGTGGGTTAAAATATGATTTTACCTGATGTTTCTCCAAATAATTTATATTTTCATCATTATTTAGAAAAATTAACACAAATGATAGCATGAAAATATCTGGTTTTGAGAAATTTAAATGCGATTTGCGAAATTTTGAAGCTTGTTTTATCCAGATTAAGCTGTATGAAATAAATCTCTCGTAGAAACCAAGAATCATGATATACAGGGTGATTCATGGAGTTATGCAAAAACTAAAAACATTTGTGAGTATGCCATTCCAGTGAGCATCGAATTCAGGCGAAACAGTATGGTCTGTTACTTTAGTAATGTCGTGGTATGAATAAAGAGAAGTAAATGCTTTTACTCTCATGGTATCTTTGTCAGTTGCTAATAAAGTGTATGGGTCTATTTCATGAAATTCCAGTAGAAGCATTTGCGTATTCTTTATTCATACCAACCAATATCTCCAGATGTTTCTATCAGTTTTTGAATTCAAGCTTGTTGTCATTACATACGCTAAAAAATATCAGGAAGGTGGAGCAAAATGTTCAAAATGACGGATTTTCACGGTTTTTTATATATTTGTATATGAAAACTTCAATCGATTTGCCAGTTAATGGGAACCTGCGATTGAAAAAAAAGTGCTTCAGGGCCCTTTTAACAACATTCAAAGACATGTCAACGATAAAACTCTTTTCCGTGTAGCGTTTGAAAAAAATGGCTGGCACCATTTGAGAGAGGTGTAAAAATTAATGAAATTTCCCAATCACTTAAGAAATGATAGTGTAGCTATGAAATTTTAAACATGACAAAAATGGCATATTTTTTATGATTTCTTCAAAATTTGTTTGAAATTTCATAGCTACACTATCCTTTGTTCGATCATTGTGGAATTTTTTATTGGTGCTAGCCACGTTTATCAAAAGTTACACAAAAAAAGATTTACTTTTAATCGTGATAAAAAGGCCGTTAACAACTTTTTGAAAAAAAATCCCGTGGACCCGTAGACTGATAAATGGGTTCATGTTGTTGAATGCATAGATAATTCTGAAGATGTATCAACGTTTTAACAAATTCTAGGCTTGTGCTATTAACATGACCATGAGTGTTACTAGCTTATCGATTTGAAAAAAAAGTAATAATATATTTTCTTGATTGGTGGATAAGGTTGCCATCTCTGCAAATACCGGAAAATTCCGTCAATAGATTGCAAAGTTATTGCATTTCAACACATTGCGTGCCACGGCGTGATTGGGGAATTTGGCTCCGGGGCCACCCACAGTTTTCTATTATTTGTGTGTATTTTATTCCAAAAAAAAGGTATGTTTGATAAATAGGTAAGTTTTTTTATGGTTGTTTTTTTTGGTTATGTTGTGTCATTCATATATGAGAGACGTGGCCCTGTAGCAAAAAAAAGTCAAAATTATCGCTAGAGGCAACGTATTTCAAATATGAGCGACAGGGTTCTCAATGTTTTTCCATTTGTTTCAGAGAGGAATTTGAATTTTTGAAGTAACTACTAAAGAAACCATGCCCAAAAGACCTACACGACATCGAATCCTGACACAGGCCGAACTGGAAAAAGAAGCAGATGACATCAATTCAGATGAGGAGGACCAGAATGATTTTGACTCCGATGACTTAATAGAAGACCCTGATTCCACTCCCAATACACCTACACCATTCCAATTTGAGCGATCTGATAATACAACTACACCACTTCATGAATCGTCAGATGAAGAGGATTATGAAGAAGCCCCGGATATGCAAGACATTCTTCAAGACTTGGCACTAAATGAAGCTCTAGATGACAAGGAGGACCAAAATCAGGATGAGGACAAAATTCCAGTGACAGATGAATGGAGTGAATACGTCGGACGACAATAGCTATTTGTGTATTAAGAGCGCAAATTGATACATTGCCGCTCTGAGCAAGGAGATGGACGGCTACCTTGCGAGAGCAGCAATCTCACTTTGCACTCGAATTACACACAAGATTTTTTCTACAACCGCAGATTTTAGAAAAACATGAGTTGTATTGAAATTTTTATTCTCGATGACGATCTTCGAATACGCGTTGTTCATGAAACTGTTGACATAATCTGTTAAATGCTGTTCAGTAATTTAGATTGGGAGAAGTTGACAAAAGAGGTGACATCTAGTAACGCATTTTGAACTTGCATAGCGGTGAACAACAACAAATATTTGGTTATAATTAACCCTACTTGTATTTCTCAGTTTTAATTCATTATCATTTCATAAAAGAAGTGTTCTTAGTGATACATCTTTGATCCATTATGTCGTTCAATGCCCACTGTGCTGTCAAATGTCGCAAAAACTTTTGACATTTTTCTAATATGGTTTCCATATTCAGCGAGCGACAAAGTTACTTTGCCGCTCGGCGAGCGACAAAGTAAACTCCGCGGAAAAGTGACACTTTGCGCTTCCTTTTTGATGCGCAAACATGGTACTTTGCGCTCGGTTGTAGAAAAACTACATTTCAGTTTACTGGGCTAAGTGGACTGCAAAAAGAATCGCTCCCAATATAAGTCCCCTTGATGCATTTTGTTTGCTAGTCGATGATGATGTCATAGATCTAATTATTGAAGAGACATATAGGTTCGCAATGCAAACGTTGGCATCAAAGGAGCCAAAAAAATTTCCAAGACTCAAGAAATGGACACCCACTTATCCACAAGAAAAGAAGAAGTTCCTGGGGTTGACAATGTAGATGGGCCTCGTGCCAGATTATTGGGCTTCTGAGTGAATCTATCGTCTTGATATTTCCAGATCAGTAATGTCTCGCAATAGATATCAATTGCTCCTGAGCCTGCTTCACTTCAACGACAATGAGAAAATTCAGAAAGGAGAACGTGTAGGAAAAATCCAGCCGATCAACATTTTACAACAAAAATTCCAGTCTTTATTCTATCCAAAAAATCAGCAACTGGACAGCGCGAATCAGGCTTGGCGGCAAACGTTTGCTTGAGACTGTGTGAGAAACTCCTATATCAAGGCCGGACACTGGATATAGATAATTTCTATACAAGCTACGATCTGTTCTTCATATTTCCAATTTAACTCAAACCAAGATTCACATGGTATTCCCCGGAAGCCACACTCTACATTTCCCATTTAAAATGTACGGCAGCGTGATGAATTTATGAGAGACACGCATTGATACCGTATCATGTCTGTCTCTCATATATGAGAGACGAAGCATACTGGGAAAGTTTAATGCCTCTCATATATGAGAGACATGGCACGCAATGTGTCATACATATTGCTAGTACACCTTGATGTTTGTTAGGGTATCTGATGACAACGCGCTTGAATTCAGAAAGTAACAAACCATATTTCATCGCCTGAATTCGATGCTCACTGGAATGGCATACTCACAAGAACTATGCTTTTGGCATGACTTCATGAGTCACTCTGTATATCATGATTCTTTGTCTCTACGAAAGATTCATTCCATCCAGCTCAGTCCGGATGAAACTAGCTTCAAAATTCCGCAAACAAAAATACTCAATTTTAACTCGATGAAATAAAAATAGCAGAAGCTCAAGCAAACTATCATCGCCTTTTCGTACAAATAATCTAATAATAATATCTGATTCTGTACATTTCTGGATATATCTGCATTCGCATGATTGATATGGTTGGATACATAGACTTAAAATAACAAGACAAGTAACAAAACAAATATTACTAACCCCAACATCTCCCTCATGAAGCTATTTACTTCATTTCAGCGCCGTTGTCATGTGCTCCTAATGTTCTAGAGCTTTATAAAAAATACCGGCAAAAATAATTTAATTAAACTACCAAATCATCAATCTTAAACACCTATAATTCCCTATTCTCAGTCACAAATGACTTTTCTGTCGTTTAAAAACATTGTTGAAGGTGAACATTTGTATGAAGCTCTACATTTCATGATGAAATATGGCAACATCCGGTCGCAACTTTGAGGACGGACAGCTGACGCATTGTTTACAAACGTCCGCTCAAGTGAGGTCAATGCGTTTATAGTTTGCTCATTACTCAGTTATTCAGAAAAAGTTTTGCTCTGTCTGTTCTAAATTGCGAGATTTAGTTTTTAATTGATAAACAGTGCCTAAAAAGTGTGTAGTGTGTGGCCAGAGAAAAAAAACAGGCAAAAATCGGGCGTTTCACCGGTAAGTGAACAAAAACAAAACTGGCCTATCATCATTGTGTTGGGACCAAAACATTCAATGCTGAAGGTATAGGCGTTACGTGTCTTGTTATTTTAAGTCTATGGTTGGATATACCCTATTTTGAACTCCAGGCAAAAAATGTTTAATCAAGGTTCAGTATTGAAAGCCACCAAGCGTAGACAAACTACCCGTGATTGAATGATCTCATGAGTTAATTCATCTCACGTGACCGGTCCAACGTATCGCTATGTCTAATAAAGTGTAGTTTGTTTACTTTTGGTGACTTGGTTGTGAAGTATATTCTCACTCTATAAAATAAAGTCGTGTTGGTTATCATGCCGCATCACTCTAGAATGGCTGGACCAAATTTCATGATTTCTACTTTGTTGGATTTGTATTTATCACAAAAATTGAAATTTAGGCCAACTGTTGAAACTTAGGAAAAACGAAAGTATTCAAGATAATTTGTCAATTCAACAACAACACCATGACACTGACACTGACCACTGACACTACCATGTCATGATACTATAACAAACAAGATATGCTCACGCGCAGGTTTCGCTGACGTCATTGCGTGTCCGAACCTCCAAATTTAGAGGTTACCTGGGTAACTAGGTTACCATGATACCAAATCAAACAAGATAAACTCTCGCACATCCCACTTCAGAAGTCATCACACGACCTACCTCAAACCTATACAATCAATGTCACGCGGTGACGTCATGCGTGAGCCAGTTCAAATTTTGACCAGCAAATGGTAACTAGGTAACGTTATGGATGTTTTAGATCCAACCTCACTTTTGGCTCGCGATGACGACATGCGCGGCTTGATTCTTATTTCGTCCAGCAATTGATCATATCTTTAGTCCAGTAATCCAAGGTTTAGAAACGGCGTTTCCAGGACTAAAATGTAGAAGTAGTTTTCTCAATGGTTCTTTATGTTTTTTGATCTGCTGAATCCGAATCTGAGGTTTGTCACCTCGCCAGGTGTCGGCTTCACAACGAAAATTGTTGAAAACATCAACATTTTGGCACATTTCTCAGTTTTTCAAGTATAACTCTGAAACTAAGCGTTTTAAGAGGATAACTATGGAGCACCAAATTGAAGTTGACAAAATTTGCTATAGATACATGTTATAACTTTGAACTATAGACATTCCATGAGGTCGATATATCGGGTAGAAAAAATGGCATATGTTGACATTCCGTCAAAAAGTGGATAGCATTATTTTGAGTTCGCGCTATATATTCCTTCAAAATCATTTTTTTATGACTTCCTGGTATGTCCTGGTTACATCTAAGGAGTTAGCAAACGTGAGTCCAAATACACTCATGGTCAGATAAATAGCACATGTCAAAAATTTTATGAAACTTTGATTCTGCATCAGTGATAGAGAAAATAATGGTGGATTCGAGAACTTCAATTCATTTGTCAGTTTACGTGTTTTGTGGACTTTTTTCAAAAATTAGCCAAGGGCCCATTCGTCACGTTTGATAAAATGGCTACAGATTAAACTTTTTCCTGTGTGAATTTTGAGAAAAATGGCAAGCACCATTCGAAAAGGATGCAAAATTTTTGCACTTCCTGAAAATTTCACAATGGTTGAACCAAGGATAGTCTATGTAACTGATTTTTTCAGAAATGGGCAAAAATCAGTCATTTTTGACAAGTTTTAAATTTCATAGATGGACTATCCTTGGTTCAATCATTGTGAAATTTTTGATAAGTACATAGATTTTGTCTCCCTTTCGAATGGTCCCAGTCATTTTTATCACCAGTCAAAAAAGTTTAATTTGTAACCAACGTGACAAAACAACTTTTTAGAAAAAATCGCCAGGTCTCATAAACTCACAAATGGATTGAAGTTCTAAAATGCACCATTATTTCTCTGACCACTGATGCCAGATCAGAGTTTGATCATATTTTTTAAATATATTTATCTGACCATGAGTGTTGGTTAACGGGCCACCCAGTTTAAACGAAATCGTACTACCTACTCTTAATTTAAAGAAAATAACGTTATGATAAAATGAAACATATTTGGAACAAATCTTTATATACAAGAGAAAAAAGCAAAAATACCATTATTTAATAATTTTCATATTATTCATTCCTCATCTGCATACACATCATCTGCATAAACTTCAATGGCATCAGTACTTACTAATCCTTATATTTTTCATATTTCCAGTGCAAAGTGTCCATTGCCTATACATTGAAAAAAATGAGAATCTGACAATATGAATAGGGGCATGAAGGCTAATATTATTATTTTAAATATTTTGGCACTTCCGATTAGTGGATAGTGAGGCACCAACGCGCACTCAAAATAACGTTTTCAACTTTTTGTCAAAAATACTGAATTTTACCCAATTTTGAAAAAATCAGTTAGTTAGACTATCTTTGGTTTAATCATTGTGAAATTTTTAGAAAGTGCATAAATGTTGTCTCCCTTTCGAATTGTGCTAGCCATTTTTATCAAAATTAATCTGTAGCCATTTTTTTAAACGTTACGAAAGGGCCCTAGACACATTTTTGAAAAAAATCGCCCGGACACATAAACTGACAAATGGATTGAGGTTCTCGGATCCACCATTATTTCCTTGATCAATGATGCAGAATCAAATCATCAAAATTTTGACATGTGCTATTTATCTGACCATGAGTGTATATGGACCTCACTTATGTTTGCCAACTCCTTGGATGTAACCAGGACATGCCAGGTAGTCATGAAGTGATTAATTTTGAAAAAGTATAAAGCGCAAACTTAAAATAATGTTATGAACTTTTTGACGGAATGTCAAGAGATGCCATTTTTCTACACGAGTTATCGACGTCATGGAATGTCTAAAGTTTAAAGTGTTAATATGTAATTTGTAGCAAATTCTGTTCACTTTCATTTGGTACTTGATAGTTATATGCCACAAACGCTTAGTTTTCGAGTTATACTTGAAAACTTAGCGTTTGAAACTGAAAAAAGTGCCAAGATTTTGAGGTTTTCTGCAATTTTTGTTGTAAAGCCGACACCTGGCAAACCTCAGATTCGAATTCAGCCGACCAAAAAACATATAGAACCAGTGAGAAAAATACTTCTACATTTTTGTCCAGGAAAAAACCTTTGCTTGTGTGTTTTAGTGATATGCTAGCATGTGATGTGGTGCGATGTGAGGCGTTTTTATGTGGTTGTAGTTGTGTTCGGAAGTGAAGCTATTTTTAGATTGTTGAATTTGTCTTTGCTGGTGAGAGAATTTTAAGAAGTAGTAAACACACTGTTATTCATGAAGCGCTCGAAACGCAGCGGGGAAAGAGCTAGTTTACCATGAAATTCAAAAGCGCACCAATTTATACGCTTTATACAGGGTGTTTTCTAACCTCTGTGACAAAATGAAAGGGTTGATTCTTCGCTTGATTTTAAGACGAAAATGTGGTATAACTTTTTTTCGAATTTCGCTTTGTTTCCAAAATACAGGGTGCTAAATTTTTGTTTTGATTAGTTTTTTATTTTTAATTAATTTATCTTTTACTCGATTTTGTTGAAGTTTGGTAAGGGTATTTATAGTGATAACGGGCTCATTTTGCCATGAACAAATAAAAATTATCGAATACAGTGGCGTCCCGAGCAGCACTTCAACCAATATTATTGGGAAAAAAATGTACGCCACTGACTTTTTGTGTCATTTTCATTTTTTTCTCAGGTTCATTTTGTCACAGAGGTTAGGAAACACCCTGTACATATATGGTTTCATGATATTATATTTATACGATCTAAATAACAAACTAGAAACTATCTAGCGGTTGAATGAAACATTCATTGGGTCCTATGATTGAACGTTCACGTTAACTCAACATGTGTATTTCACTATGGTAAGGCTGTTAGCAAATGGAACATTTGCATTGGTAAACAATCCTAACAGACACGTCAAGTCAACGTGAACGTTCAATCATAGGACACATTATCTTCTAAATGTATGGCTCGTGAGATGGAACTCAAAAGAGACAGGACTATTTCAACAAGACATTTTTTATTTAAGAAAATTTTTACTTGCTAAGCATTTGAACGTTTTTCATCATCCCTTGATAAACTTTTATCCGTTTGCACTGTGCCATATTTCTCAATTATTCACGGTGAGTTGTAATTGGTAAGACTTTTGGGAGCAGTGTGCTGTATTTGGATATAGTTAAGAATCAATTATTGGGGGGCGTGCCTTGTGCTGTGATCGGTTATATTTAGTGAAAACGCATCCTGGTAGAGGAAATTCCTTAGTTCTTACGATGAAGAGAACATTCGTCCTCTCCCTTTTGATAACGTTTCAGGTTTATTTCAGAGCTGGTGAAACCCTATTGCACTATAGCTTGTCTATAAGGGTTCTTGGAAAGGTAAAACCAAAAGCAAAGTTGACCTGCTTGGTTTTATTTTCGAGGGAGATACTGATATAACAGTAAAACCTCTGTGAATTGGATCTATCAGGCTCTGCCTCCTCATTAGGCTCTTTTGATCGTGAAACCTCTACGTGATTGGGTAAAACCGGCAGTAGTAGGTCACCAATCGAGCTTGGTGGGGTTCATCACTCCCTGAATAAAAATCTTCTGCACCTTGAAAATCGCGACACGCACATCCATCCGGCCTCTTTAAGGCACTAGTCCTTAAGACAATGGAAGCTAAAACTCTAGCGAAAAAGTTGAAAAAACTCACAAAATCTCATGAACAGGTCCGTCAGAGCCATGAGCAGTTGGACGCCCTCTTCGTACAAAGACGCGACGAGTACCACGATGAACGCAAAAGAAATAATATGATGATTGAAGTCTACCAATCCGAGGCAGACGAGCTGCGATCTGAGATTGTTCGACTCAGGACTCAGCCGCTAAAAGAGGCTCACCTGTACCTTCTTCTTCGAAGAAGATGAAGGGACAGGTGATTGCGAAGCGCCCGGACCCCCCTAAAGTGTCGGACGTCCAAACGTCAGCCTCGGAAAGAGAGAAGGACGCGTTTTCACCCTTGCCGGCAAAGAAGACTAAGACGGAGGTATCGGTCAAAGAACCATGTCTCTGAGATACATGCAAGGGTCTCCGATGACATGGAGGTTGATCCCCATGCTGGAGTCAAGAGAATAGCTGGGGGCAGTGACGGCATGTCTCCGGACGGCTTAGGGCAAGCATATCCGGAGAAATGTCGCCCCGCCGCTCAATCAGAAGAGGCACCGGTGCTCACGGTACCGACCCTCGACGACAAACGTTCAGGACACGTCCCGCTCGTACCCCTACCTACGACCGCGACGGACTCTGCCGCAGCAGCTTCCGAGAGGGCTTCCGCTATCTTCTTAGAGATAATCCGCTTGTGGAGTGAGCTGCGCGCAAAGCTCCATGCAGCCAACATTTCGTGTTTGAAGGCTTCCGTTGTGAGGGACTACGTGAGAATTATTCCAGCTTCACTGGATGATCACCAAGACATCCAGACCGTTCTGGATGAGATGGCAGCAGACTATCACACGTTCTCTCGACCAGAGAAGCGTTCGTTGTAGGTAGTCATTCGCGGACTATCTGCCAACGCAGACCCAGAGACAGTCAGGTCAGAGCTCGCCACCCGCTTTGGCATCGATGCTGTTGCGCTCCGCATGCCCTTAGTGTTGGTGAAAACCAACGAACGCTAGGCGGATCTTTGGGATCAAGGAGCTGCACGGCGTCGATGTGAAGGTGGAACCCAAAAAGAAGTCACCGGAACCACGGCAGTGTTTCCGGTGCCAGCGATGGGGTCATACCCAAAGCAGGTGTCACCACGCACATCGCTGCGTCAAGTGTGCCGGTGCACACAGCAGCCGACACTGCACTCTCGAGAGACTCGTTAGCGGTGAACGCAACGCGAGCTGCGTGGTTTGCGGGGAAAAAGGCCACCCCACAAGCCGGCGTGGCTGCACATCGTACATGGGCAGAACGAATCCCAAAAAAGGGGAAGAGAAGACAAAAGCATACGCTTTTGGTCAAAGAGAACCAAACCTGCGTTTGGGTCTTGCGTCGACGCAGAAGTCTAGAAAAGAGTGAAAGACCTTCAGGCTGCACAAAAAGTCAACTGGACAGCGGTCTAGAGTTCACCGCAGCGAGAGTGGAGTTGGGACAAACACGTCGCAACCGTTAATTCACCTCTGGTAGTGGCTCCAGATCTGTACCCCTTTTTAATCTTTCTCTTTTCTTTTTCGTAACCACTAGTTCGGTTACCCAGTGACCAAGAGGCCTTCGGAAGGTAACCCGGTACCAGAGAGCTGAACTTGAGTGAGACATTTGGACACTAAAGGGCTTATCCCTGGGGCCGGATTTTTAAAAACCGGGAGTAGAACAGCCGAGAGAAGCCTACTAGTTATAGCCTACTTTCTCTCGGCTGTTCTACTCCCCAGTTTTCAAAAATCTGGCCCCTGATGTTCTAATGCAGAGGAGAGGTTAAGTAGGTCGCACTCCACAGTACTCTATGGTCTTGGACCATAGAGTGTCTGGTCTCAGATTTCTCTCCTAGGAGCCGAAACCCCTGAACAAAAAAAAAAAAAAAAAGGTAGAGGAAGAATCGTTTCGAGGGATTTGCACTAGTAATACCCAATAGAACCAAAACTCTATCTTTGCACAAAGCTGAAGTCGAATAATTGATCGATTATGTAGATTTCAACGCATGAAGCAGCCTACTAGATATTCTTGGCTCGGCACGGCTTGGAACGTCAGTATCGACAGTTTATGATATGCATGTGATCGTGATCAAATGAATTGGGCCCACTGCTTTTGTCTACTCGGATTTTCGGAGAATTAAAAAACGCCCATTGTGCCGAATGATGTCGATTATTTTTAGTATCGGGGAAAACGACTTCTGGAGAATATTATATTGTTTGACAAAATCCCTATTGAAAGTGTAAGACCATATTCATTGTTTCATGATGCCAAAGTTATCACTATTATGGTAACTTTCGAAGAGAAAATGCTGAAATGAAATATCTAAGCAATCTTTCCGTACCTTGAAGATATGTATTACAACCAAATATCAGTTTTCAAAACTGGAAATGATATAATATGAGTTCTCAAACACCAGTGGGTGGTGTTATTAGTCTTTTCAACAATGGCAGGTGCATTTTTAGCGAATCACATCTGGAATGTGTCGAGCCAAGCTGATCTGGTGTTCGCGCTGCACTAGAAAAACATCTTTGGTGCGTTAGCAAATGAGTACAAGTGAAAAATCAACATTACGAGAGAAACGCATTAAAATATGCAATATTTTGCGTATTATTGAGCGAAGAAACAACTTTGGCATAAACAAAAGCAGTTGAGTGCGTTGTTTTTGAATCGTCTTTATGATTTTCAAAAGATTTTTCTTGAAAATTTTTATATCAATGTAAATCGTAACAAGTTATACTTGACCCGCTCAGAAAAGTACTTATACTCCTATGAACACAAAAAAAAAGCAAAATAAAGAAGATACACTTTTTTATAATTTTTTTGTTATAACAAATAGATGATAAATAAAGTTGGGGAATGAAACAATTTATCTTATCACAATCAAACTCTACCTATAGCCTAACTATGGCCATTTCTAGCAATAGGAGTCCTTTGTAACATCACTCGTATGTAGGCAAGTGAATCATCAATCATTTCATTTGTTGCTTTTCATTTGCATACTAGATCAGTTCACTTTTACACAAACTCTCTCATCTATCTGATCCAGAAACCATCAAATAAAACTGCATTGGTATTCTGTATTTTTTTTTTGATCACGTCAGTGTCAGTGTCCTCATTTTTAGCAAAAAAAAGTTCTTCTCCTCAAAATTTTGGATTAACGGCAAATATTTGATATTTTTATGAGGGTTAGACTGTTTCGTGTTTTTTTTTTCAATAGTTGATTAATTAATTAATTAATTTCTGACCAAAATATTTCTTCTTAGTTCTTCACGCGTCAACCAAGTAATTATTTAACTCTCAAATCAACCGACAATGCCATATTTCGCACAAGACTTAAGCAGAGAGTCTCCACTTTTGATCTGAATACGGAACGTCGACCGCCGGAGAAAGATAGTGAGTACCTAGAGACAGACGACAGCCTGCAGCAGTAAAGCTCCCGTTCCCGCTACGCGATCTTTTTCATCAACCCGTTTCTACCAAGTTTCATTCGTTTTCATACTTTTTTTTAATTTAAACACGAGGTAGGAACTATTTATCGATAATTTTAACATTTTACCGAAATTCTATCAAACTAGTGTCGCGTTGTAGGTAAGGGAGTAAAAGGGGGGGGGGGGGGAATATGCTCTATCTCGAGTCATCAAGAACTGCCGAGTTTTTAGGAGATTGATCTGTTTTTCCTTTGTAAATTACTACCGATGAAACCAAGTCAGTAGCCGGAGAAATCTCAGCACAGTTTTTTTGTCAAGAAACAATACGATATCTTGAAATTTTCGGTGACCCTGTATTTTTTTCTGACTCGCGGAATCCTTTCAGATTCGTTTCTGATTATTGGGGTGTTATTATTTTATTTTGATTTTCAGGAAAACGAACTTTGCCGGATGGAATTTTTTTTAAAACTAGAGTTCTTCAGTTTTCTTGAGAAAGTTCCGGGAAAATCGTCAGAGAGAGGCCTCTGGAGTTAGTTACGACTCGTGTGTGCTAAATTTCCAACATTTATCAATAAATTTTCCGCTGCTTTTCTATGCCTCTTACCCATTTTTCTACTCCTGGAAATAACCTGATCGCGTCAGCTTTCCCGATACATTTTCTTCACGTTGTCGGAAAAATCTAACTCTATTACCCGCTCTTTTTCTGTTTAAAATTCGCCGTAAGAACCCGTCGCGTTAAACTTCGATCACACCCCGTTTTCTCCACACTCTGATGCTTTCTACCGATATTCCATGATTTTCACATTTGTTGAAATACATTTTATTTAGCTACACATTCTGAATCTCAACCGGGAGAGTTTTGACTGATCTCTTTTTTTTATTATTATGACCAAGGGTTTTTTTTTATTTATTTAGCTGAATGGAATATCAGCATATTTTTATTCACTTTTATTCATTTTCACTGTTTGGAAACAAGTCAAATTGTGATTTATCTCTGGGACTAATAGACTGATTAATTCATTATCATCAAAACCGTGTTTTTATTTCAAGAATGTTCAGTGGTCCATTTCAGAGCGAAAATTTGCGGATTTTTGAAACTAACGAACGTCTGGACTTTTTTCACTGTATAAAAGCTACCTTATATGCCAGTGCCTGTGGGCCTCTACCACATAAATACAGGGGGTGGCGCTCGAGCTTTATCCACCATCAACGATTTCCCTCATCCCCGTCGGAAATCGATCCCGGAAAAATTTCGGGGAACGTCACACCAGAGGTGAATAAACGGTTGCGACGTGTTTGTCCTAACTCCGCTCTTGCTGCGGTGAAAGACTATTCCGAAATTCACGCCTCTATATCCGTCGAAACAACCTCCACCTTTTACTTCATGCCAGTTCACTCAAGTGATCGAAATTTACGGGTGGTAAGGTTGGGGGCTAAGGGGAAAGAGACCGGATCACTTACTGATCAGATCAGTTTGTTGATGAAACATCCTAAATATAAAATTTTTGTAATATGGGTCAAATTGACCTGATTTAAGATGCAAATAAAAAACGATCGTCTCCGTGCCACTTCCCAAGTAACGCGAAACGATTTATAAAAGTTTTATAGTTGCTTATATCACTAGTTTAAGAAGTAAAACGGTGCTATAATTATATGCTACTTATATATCTGCAAAATTTCTTAAAGGAACCATTTTACTCAGCTACTATATAAAAGAGTTACTGAATGCTTCAATAGAGCTGTTTCAATATAGGTGTGGCGCTTATAAAACCTAGATATATTTGACAAAAATATTGCTTTATTATTTCATTTATATTGCCAATTATTGACAAGAATATCTTCTACTCTGCTGAAACTAACATTTTAATCATACTTATAGAAAGGTAGTTGAGTACGTTAGAATAGCAAGCATTGAGCATAATATGGAGTCTAGCATAATGGAAATTTGTACGGTTGGTGGTTGGTGTGCAAAAAGCTGTCATAGTCCAGACACGGGCATACTTGAAAACGAACTGCCAGAGAAATTTTATTGTGATAATGTACTTTGCTACTTCGTAAAAGTAATACTCTTCATCGAAATTAAGAAAACCAACCATTTTCGAAATAAATAAAAGTATATTATCAATACTTTTTTCAAAAAAATATCAATAATTTTTAAATAATCACATTCGAAATAGATATCCTATATGAATACTAGTCACTTTTATGAACAGAATGTATATTGAATTTGATTTTTAACAATGAAAAAAGGTCAAATCTCACCATTTCAACAATTCCAGTTTGGAATGGTGAGATTTGACCTCTTTTTCACCCATCATTTTTACTCACATTTGTCATCACCTTGCTTGTTGATTTGATTTTTGTTTGAAAATAAAATTCCATTTCATCAATCAAAAGCAGATTTCACAAAATACTATGGAGTCACTGATGATGATCACTGGTAGTAACTCAAAGAAGAAACTGAATGGCTTATCTCATAGCTATTTTTAAACTCTCGAGTATGGCTGATGTCCAATAATACTCAAATTCAGCTGTATTTTGTATTTTGAGGGGTTACCTCTTCACAATAAAGAAGCGTTTATTGACTTTAAATAAAAAAATTCTCATTATTTTGCGTAGTGGCATAACGCGTTCCAAATTTGCCGAAACAGGTTAATTTGGCTCTTTACATGTTACATAAAAGTTTTAATAACCTCTATAAAGCAAGTGTAAATATGTCATTTATCTGTATAAGAGGATTTTAAACATGCGTACAGAGCAAGTATATAGCTTGAAAGTCATAATGGATAACTTCATGGAACTCTTATAAAGCTTGTTCATAGCAGCTTTCAAATTTTGTTTTTAAACCCGCTTAAAGAACCAAAGAAAAGGGCTAAAATATAATTTAAGCAAATTGGTGATCGGAGCTTCTACAATTGAATGGTAAAAACATTATAATTCAACACTCTAACTATGGTTCATACAGTATAAGTCTACTTCTACTACTTAGCTTCTTTTAAAAACAGGCGCTCAAAATAGTATAACTCGACTTGTAATATTATGCCCTCTGAAATTGACAATTTTGAAACTTATACTTATACTTGTACTATCCAAAGTAACGCGAATATCATTTTTATTGTTGAGAATAGACTTATAATCTTCGGACCAATGTATGCGGGACCCAGAACAATGGGCAAATATGACTTACCTAGAGTTTCACAATGTCTGGTCACCTTGTGTTTATGAGTTAACCCTGAGTTAAAGATAATGAACTGTTTCACATTCGAAAGTGAAGCTTACTATTCAAGTTAACTAAAGGTTAAGTTAAACAGAGGAAAATTTACTGGTCAAGCACTGGTAAAGCACAGACCAAAAAAAAATATTCTTACTATTTTGACGTCCCGGAAACATCAATTCCCGTACCAACTCAATTGCAAGAAAAAAAAATGAATCTGGCTAAAATTTCAAGATGGATCCAAAAAATAAAAATACGTTAGAAGTCCACTGATTTTTTCAAATGAAAAATGATACGCGAATGCTTTTTTTCAAAATAAAAATTACTTTCCTAATCTCCTGTTATTGTTCAATAGCCTTAAATTTCAACATCCTGTATGATGACAATCAAACTATTGCGGACCTATGTCTATATTATGGACTTTTTCTCTAACTTTTGTCCAAGGATTATCACCCTTAAGTATCGGCACTCAATCGATAAACACCCTGTACAGGGTCATTCCGTATATATTGACCCATATGCTAGCGGCGTTATCAATAAAGATATGAAAATTTTGTTAAAATGATAGTTTAAGATATTGATCTGAACTTTTCAAAAATCTTATCAAAAAAAACAAAAGACTATCGGGATGTCAATATTTTGAATATCTCCTGAACGACTCATCAGAAAAGGTATCAAACTATATATTTTTGAAATCAGAAAAATAAGCCCTTTCATAATATATAATAATATACAGTGGGTTCCATTGAAAAAAATGCTACTTTTGGAAAAATATTGACATTCCGATAGACTTTTGTTTTTTTTTTATTTTGAAAAGTTCAGATGAATATCTAAAACTTCCATATTCACAAAATTTTCATATCTCCATAGATAACGCCGCTAGCCTATGGGTCAATACATACGGAATGATAGGTCAAAATTCCAAATGCGCATTCATGAAAAGGTGTTATGGTGTCTCGAAAGGGTGTTGGATTGTGGACTTGCCACAAATCCAGTGCACTGCAACCTTCCAGGGTCTATTATGCCACCGACTTTCCTGCTGAATTCGGTCTATAGTGATGATTTATGCATCACATAGTGTGAATGAAAACAGCAGAGCATTTTTATTTGGGCTACTCTGTAGACCTTTTTGATCGTTAGCAATGAATAATGCTATAATCTGGTCAGGTACGTGGGTCTTATAATCATGTGACCTGGAAAGTCTGGTTTTTGAGATACAGTGTGTTGAAGTTTAAGAAAAAAATCGCATTGGTCATTAGTATCTCAAAGATCCTTTTGCTGATTTTGTTGAGTTTTCGCAGAGTTTTTCATTATGACAAGACGCTAAATTAGCACTAACTAGACTTTTTCTGGAGTCTAATTTGAACTTTTTTTCGATAAAGCAGCTGAAAATACAGCATTTCATATATTTTGATATTTTTTCGTATCCTTCTTCGTTTCCGTAAAAAAAAATAAAAAACCACTTTATTTTGACAATATTTCGATATGAAAAAAAGTGGTTTTGATTTTTCCCGAAAACGAAAAACGCTAGTAGAAAATATCAATATTACAAAAGTTGTTTTTGTAGCTGCTCTATCTCAAAAAAAAAAGTGTCCGAAATAGTCTGGTTTTTGGAATGCAGCGTGTTTATAAATCAATAACACCCTGTATCTCGAAAACCAGATTGCTTAGGACACATGTCTATAGGATCTTTTCTACTCTTTTGGTGACGGAATGCGTATTCGGAATTATAGACTTTTATAAAGTAACAGCTTGTATGTAGACGTAGAACCATAAAGAAAATTTGATGTACTGATAGTCACCATATCCAAGATGATGTCCACTCAATATTTACACCGTATTTTGTATGGTGATAGACTGTTGGGAGTTATTCCGGAGGTGTTATAAATAGAGCGAATTCTATTACCAAAGTAAGTTAGTATTGGAAAAATTGTAATGTGGTTACGAATAGATAGTGAATACGTGCGCAGTTGGATATCTTTTCCTGTCTTCAAGTTATTGACGAATCGAGAATTTTTGACGCTCAAATCGAAGAGTTGACGGTTTTTGTGGTTCTTTTGAGATTTTTTTTTGGTTACATCAATAATTATATGAAACTATAGTCCATGGTAGAAAGAAACAAGGTATGTCAACTTCACAAGAAAAAAATAGCTTTTATGGCGCAGTGACGTCATACGCTACAATTTTGTTTATAGTATCCATGGTAACATAGCAACGTGGCTTTTTATGATTAACAGCATAACAAATAAGTTGTTTCATTAGCTGTGGTTATTATCCCATTTATGAATACTCATAAATACATAATCACAAAACATACCTTGAAAAATCACTTCTTCATTCCTTTTTATGGCATTTACTATATTTCCCCAACTTTTCCATCTTCGTTGAAGTTTGAAGCAATCAAAAATCAGATTTGAGTAATCAGGTATCAAAATTACGAACGTAGCAATAAGAGATAAAACGAATTATTCCTTTAATTATTCAAACACAACGTTGACACTCAGTCAACGTTGCCAACTTGCAAATAATCCTGTACACCTCGCAATCAAAATATAGGTAAATTACTCAAATATGTTTGATTTTGGGCAAAATAGATATTGGAAAAATAGCCTCGAATCAAAGTAAGTAATTCAATTACCACTTTGCGATTTTTCTCGAAATTTTGACGTGGATATTATTGTTTGTAAAAGAAGCCCATTTGCGATAAATCGCTGATATGAAAACACTGTATTCTTGTAGCTTATGTCTTCACAATGGGATGCGAGTTGGCATACCTTGTTCCTTTCTACCATGCTATATCCCAAATCATGTGAAACGTTTTCATTTGCCATTTCAATGTAACAAAACTTATTTTTATGTTATTATATAAAAAGAAATTGTTCGAGCAACAAGTTCTTGATACAATAATCCATAAGCATATAACACCTACAATATAATGGAAACTGATAAAGGTTGTTGGAGTGTTTTGACGTTAAAAAGTGGCACCCCACAATGGTTGTTTGGATTACCACATAAACCACATGACAGGATATAGTAGAACAGAAATCTACATCAGCATACAGGGTTTTTGTCACAGTTATATTTCTGCTTGCTTATTATTTTTTTGAGCTTTTGTTTCTGGTTTTAACGAAATAGATGCGTTTTCAATAAAAACTTTCTAAACACTATTTTAATGATGAATGGTTTGAAGAAAGTTGTTTTTATGGCGTTTTTACTTTTTTTTACTATTACATGGGGATAATACCCACAAGAGTGAAAGTATCTGGAATATTTATTTTAAAATGTATCCACTATGGTTATTCTTATTCACCCAATGTTAGAAAAGTATACCTATTGCTATTGTTGTCGACTGTTTTATTCGTTTTCGAATAATAAAACAAACATTTTGAGATCAATTGGAATGTCCAACTATATTTTTGCTACCTATTTTCTGTACAACGCCAAGTGTTCCATTTAAAATATACGTGATTTTCATCTTTTTGAGTCATTATTTTCTAAGACAAGTAAATTTCACAAAAATCAATGAAATTTTTGTTTTTTTCATTAACCTACCTTCAAACAAATTAGCGGGCGGAGCGGCAAAGATAAAATTCCAACATCGGTTAAATAAGAATCGCACCTTAGTAATCATCACAAAATAACTTTCCCACAACTAAAAATATTCTAGAATTATGATGGAGTTGAAAAAAATATAGATCAAAGTTTTTTTTTCCCTAATAATTGGGTGAAAAATTACCATATTTCAAAACCAGGAGGATCCTGGATATCACACACCAAATAAGATCTATGGATTTGTTCATAAGTCTTATTCTGCAGTGATGGATTCCGCACTTCACAAATCCACTTTGCGAAAAGTTCCGCATTATCCTTAGGGAATCTATCCTCTATGTCTCTTACTTGCTAAATCATGACAATTAGGAATCACATAAAAGCTGTTATAACGACGCTTCTGATTACACTTAATTTTTAAAAAGTTTACCTCAACAAAGATGAAATTAAATAGCTTATAATAAGAACTTTAGACAATGACAACTAGTTCTATGATGACAACGAACTTTGTCTATCAACCGATCAACCAATCAGGGACAAGGCAGCAAACAAATTCTAGCGCCGCGGTGGATGTTTGTTGAATTACAATTTTATGTATTACTGGTTGCTGGCTAAAAACCTGTCACAAGTTGCAATTTGACTTTCCTTTATATTGTAGGTTTTATGTGTCCATAAGTAGTGAATCTAGGTAGTGTGTGGGAAAACATCGGCAGGTTTCCCTGGAGACAATCAATGCGAGATTTCAGGTGTGATTCTGACAGTAATTGGAATCATAATGACTTCTACATTATTCATTTTAAAATTCCGTTTTCAAGTATCCTGTTAAAATTATTTGCACCAATGCTAAGGCATGAAATAGAACAATCACATCCAAAATACAATAATTATCTATCACCAACTGTGACTGTCAATGTAATTGAAAGAATATATAATTTCAACTTACTTTGAAAGTTGTGGTATGATTTAGCTGGCGCCATCTCATGTTTGAAATGATTAGTAACTTGACATAACATTACAGTATATACACTAACCAGTAGTGTATCTCCAGTGTCGTTCATTCATAAATCGCCAGAGTAACGGGTAACCTTGATTGAGCCCGCTTGTCAAAACGGACGAGATCGCACTTTTACCGTCGTCGGTTGGGAGTTCTCCCAACCTAACAGTCATGAAGGTCACCGGCTCAAATGTAAGCTACAACACGAGATATATCACTGGTTAGTGTTTATACTGTGATAACATGTTGTACGTATACACATCTATATTAGCTAAATTGTGACATGGTTTGGCTGTGACACGGGCTGTCACCACCGCCCTCTTGATGTGTGGTTTATCAAGAAAGTACTATCTCTTTAGAACCGATTGAGCAAAATTGTCACAGAATAAAAAAAGACATTGTACGATATACAGGCCCGAGATGTAAATGAACAACTCGTTTAGATACTCCGATAATGATAAACCTTTCGACTTGTACTTTAATAAGTCATTTTCTGGCCCAGTAACGTAAATTACTAGTCGACTTGGGAAATCATGGAAACCAAACAAACAAGTTGTTTACATTGTGTCTGCTTCTCTCTTCTGGCAATAGCTCCTGAACGCGACAAGTTGTCAAGATGCGATAAGTAAGTTTCTTCTTTTAATTTTCATCTTCTTTCTGTTCTCGTTGTATCTTTCTATAAAAGATTTCGAAAAAAAAAATCTTTAAACTTTTGAATTGAAGCTCCCTACAAGGAATAGCGTCAACCAATTTTCCAATGCTTTATTTTGCTTTTGATAAACAAGGCCTTCTCTCAAACGAAACATTATTTGTTCAAATATGTTGAGTCTAACTGAAGTTGAAGGCATTTTAACAAGTCTGACTTCACCCTTCTTCTCCGTCTTTATTTGATGCTCAATAATCAAAATGATGAATCCAAAAGATGCAGAATTTGACGATGAATAAAGTGGTGATTTTCTTTTAGCAACTTGTAATGAGATATTTTTTATCAAAATCATTTTTTCAACGCCTCCAGTCGGTGGATGTTTGGACTTAAACATTATTTCCACTATTCTCTTTTGGACAATTCAGGGCCGATATTTCAATGACCATTTTAGATTGAGGAACACTCAATGGATATTTTGGACATTGAATTTGTCTGCTGTGAGTGTCGTGTTTCAATTGCGTCACTCACATTAGATCCTTAGCTGCATGAAAGTAGTGGCGCAATTGGAAAACGGCTCTTTCGGTGGCCAATTTTAAAATTCACATCAACTTTAAGTATACCTTAGCTCAAATTTCACTTAAGGTGACATTGAAATATTGGTCATATAATTTTCTACCGCTTGTCTCCACAATGAGTGGTTACTGAGATACAGTCGCCTACCTCGCTTATTTGGCCACCCTGTACAAGGCCCAATCTCTACGTATCTTATCATGAACTTAAAGACTATGACAATATCTTGACTATGGAACAACAAAACATAGAAATGCCATTCGTTCTACATATAGAAAAAACATGTTAGTTTGAAAAGTCTCAAAGTAGAATGAAAAATGTAGTCCACAACATAAGTAACCTCCTAAAAGAATCAAGGACGTTTCTCAACATCATTTTGATATTTTTAAATCGAAACTTGATCTCCAAAGATTAAGCACTAAAACTTTGCTCGAGAAAATCCTATTCTATCAGGAATACTATTACAGACATGGTATCTAATTATACCAAGAGAGCTGTGAGTTATCTTTTGAAGTCAAACCAGACAATGAGAACATTTTCAAATGCATTCTCAAAAAATGTGTAAACTGTGAAAAAAAAATATTCCACTATATTTAGCGACATTATGGATTGTCGTAAAATTAGTAGAAGCTCCATGAAAATAGAAATTGCGCTTCCAAATTGGTTGTCACCATCTCAACAAAGGGATCATTGATGAATTTATGGAATGGACAAATTGCACATTTTTTGCAAATATGAAAAATATAAGGATTAATAATCCCACTCTAACCACATTAAGCACATTCGGCAACTTCCAAAGATTAACAAATCAACCCGAGAGTTCAACCAGAGAAGTTAAATCTGAATATCAAGTTAAATTTTTTGGCCCGTGAAGATCGAAACATCCAAAGTTATTCAATCATAAAAATTCAAAAAGACATGAGAGCCTGAGATTAGTCACTCGAGAAAGAAAAGCATGCGGTTGGTGACTTCTGTGATCTTAGCCGAGCACTTGACTTCGTCATACACTTTCTGTGTAAATGAATTGCACCAATGCCTTTTTTACAAACTAAGCATTTATGGAATACGAGGAGTTGCAAATGATTGGGTCCACTCGTTTATCACTGGGAGACATCAGGTCGTGGAAGTTGAGAGAAGTCGATCAAGCAAGAGAGCTGTTAATGTGGGTATTCTCCAGAGGTCTGTTTTGGGCCACTACTATTTTTGATCTACGTGAATGACATCAACATCTGCCTAAAAGATCAAGCCAGAGCAGAGCCAAAATCGGAAAATCCCTGTAATATAGTCTTTACAGAACTGAACAGATGGTTTTGTAGCAACTCCCTATTCCTGAATTATGCAAAAACGACATATGTCCAGCTCCTCTCAATACAAAATGGAGCTGACCTAAATATCAACGTCCACATCGGAAAAGAAAAGCTGCAGAAACTTCCAATGACCAACTTTCTGGAAGTCATGGTGGACAATGCATTGAAATTGAACTGGAAGGAGCACTGTGATTTTTTTGTGGGGCGTCTACTTTGGTCTCCTAGAACATCGTGTAGGCATCATTGTCATTCAAATAACGGGTCAAGGCAACACCAAGTGAATCAACCCACTTAAACGGACGACGCACAACCAGGTCATGCTTACGCAGCACAGTTTCTGGTATATATAGAAGTCCGATATGCCATTCAAAGGGTTGGAAGAAACGTAATTACTCCAATCTTCCTTCCCACGAGCTTTTTTTGTTTTTTTTTTCGGCCCCTAGGAGAGGAATCTGAAACCAGACACTCGATGGTCCAAGACCATGGAGTAGTATGGGGTTCCACCAACTCAACCTCTCCTCTTAATCATGACGTTGCTTTTTAAAAACTACATTAGTTCATTTTCATATTTTGTTAAAAGATCCCTTCACCTTCGGTGTCGGGCTCTTTCTCCAAAATATGAAAATGACCTCATGCAGTTTTTAGGCAATAAGCTCTCAAGCATAATTATCGATAATTTTGATGCACTTGTGCAATTACCTCCGATAATCATTTATTGAAAGGTCATCAATGTTTTCACTTTGTTTGGTCTTCATATTTTTTTGTCACTATTTGTTCCTGTTGTTTCGTCCCCACACATTAGTTTTAAGTTTAGTCTATTTTGAATAATTATTATATAATATTTGTCTTTACTTTTTATGTTTGGGTGAAAAATGGTTGAGCAACAAACATTGCAAAATAATCAATTCATAAATCTTTATCAATAAAGTTTTCGCGTGGTATTTCGGCCTGTCATATAACCATAATAGGCCGCATTGAGTACCTATCGATATCGCTACTTTTGGTGAAAAGGTAGTACGCAAGAGAACGTTTTGACTCGCCGGCAACAGATCACCAAAAAATTATCGCGTTTTCGCTATCATTGAAAACCACACTCGCGAGTGTTCAAAGGGCCCTTTCACGACGCAAACAGACCATAAGACCAGCCACCCTATATACAGTCCACACCTCACCCATTTGAAGAATAAGGGTAAGTCAAACCCATTTTATGGTTATCGCCGCCCTTTCTTTCATTTTTTGCTTTTTATTGCTTCTTGATCAAACATTATTTGGTCTTTCTTCGGCCGGATTTCGGTACTATTTTGCATAGTTTGTTTGCTCAAAAAAGGGAGTTGTATTATTGGTAGCATTCATTTGAGTAGTTTTTATTTTTTTTCGAATTTGTAAGTGAAAACATTATTTTGCATCGGCTGTATCTATTTAAAATCAAGTTGATTTAGTTGTCGGGAAAAGTAACATTTTCACGTGCATCGAGGCTTTTTTTGTAATTCTGTTGTATAAAAAACGTACAGTTTACGTTAGACATTCCACAGTCAGACTCATTTTTGGTAGGCCTACTATATCAATATACCGGCCAGATTTTGCTTGAATTTGCATGGTGTTTGATCTATTTGGTGGAATCATTGTGAATTGGTTTGATTTTTTAATATATTATGTCGGCTGATAAAATAAAAGCAGCTCGCGCGGCACGGGATGTTGCAGTTTCACGCATAAAAGACATTTTCAAGGCGGCGAAAGATACCGAGATTGATCCAAGCGATTTTTTATCATTCAACGTTCGGCTCAATGCGCTGGATACTCAATACAAGATATTTGATAAGCAGCATGGTATTTTAATTGAATATCTATCTACATCTGAAGGATCAATGGAGGAGGATGAGTTAGTTCGTACAGAAACTGATGCCTGTTATTTTGAAATTTTAAAAATCGAAGCCAAGTTAGTCGGTCAAACTGGTCAACCCGCAATCCAAACTGTTGAACGTTCATCAAATAACATCAAATTACCTACAATTTCTTTTCCCACCTTCGATGGAGATATAAATTCTTGGCAATCCTTTATAGATTTGTTCAAGGCTCTCATACATGAGAATACAGCTTTATCAAATATAGAGAAATTTCAATACTTGAAATCGAACTTATCTTCTGAGCCTTTGTCAATTATTTCTGGAATTCCGTTCACCCAGGATAATTATTTGATTGCGTTTGATGCACTTAAAAATAGATACCAAAACAAAAGACTCTTAGCCACTAACGCTTGGCATCTCATAACTGGACTTAAGAAGATAGAGTGTGAACCAGTTGCTGAGCTCAGATATTTGCTTGATGTTTTTGGAGAAAATTTGAAAATTTTGGAGAATTTAGAGTTTCCAGTTGAAAGTTGGGATTTTTTGCTTTTTGACGTTCTCCCATCCAAACTGGACATTTCCACTATCAAACGTTTTGAAATCGAACATAGCCAAGAAAAGATACCCTCGTTTACTCAATTGAAAGAATTTTTGCATAAGCAGTGTACAGCCTTAGAATCTATTGTATTTTCATCACCAATCAACACTTAACCAATTGTCCGAAGATCTTCAGGAATCGCAGACAAAACTCAGTATAGTAAGAAACAACCAAGGTCTCTTTTGATTAACGAACCTAATGCTATGTGTCCTAGCTATCCATCCAATCATCTGCTCTATAGTTGCCCTAGTTTCAAGGATAAGTCTCCAAGAGAGAGATACCAATTTGTAAAGCAGATCGCTCTTTGTTTGAACTGTTTGAAGCCATCGCACGTTACAAAAAATTGCCCATCGCAAACAAGGTGTAGGCAATGCAACTACAATCACCATACTTTGCTTCACTTCTCTTCTGGAAAAAAATCGAATACTTGTGTGAACTTCCAAAGACAGTCTTCGCCTCAGATCCCTACAAGAATGATTGAAGAGGGGTCCGCCACTCCAAGTACATCGCATCAGGAAGGCACCCAACACTGCAATCATGTCACTACCTATGAAACTACAGTTTTGCTCAGCACCGCAAAAGTTGAAGTGTTGAACGATTGGGGCAGAGTGCAATCAGCAAGATGCCTGTTGGATTCAGGAAGTCAGGCGAATTTTATCACTGAAACATGTCTGAAGCGTCTCGGTCTACGTCGCTCCAAATCTACTGCTTCAGTTATTGGATTGGGAGAACAATCTTCTCGTGTTCTCGGACAAGTATCATGCACCATTCGACCCGCCATACGCAAGACTCCAGAGTTTAAAGTCGACCCACTCGTTGTACCCAGTATTTGCTCAAATATGCCATTTTCGCAGTTTTCGAAAAATAGTTGGACGCACATCAGAAACTTGGAACTTGCGGAATCTGCTTTTAATATGCCTTCAGAAATAGATTTACTGTTGGGAGCTGATGTGTTCGCGTGTGCTTTGAGAGAAGGTCGAGTTGAAGGAAAACCCGGACACCCCATTGCCATCAACACAGTATTCGGCTGGATTGTTATGGGAAAAATTAGATTTTCTGAATCGCCGTATCATTCATTATTTGTGGCTCATGAACAAACCCTGGACAATACTTTGAAGAAATTCTGGGAATTGGAAGAGATCCCTCACAACAGTCACAACACACCCACTTCTCACGTTGAATGTGAAGCTGAAAAAATATTTGTTGAATCAACTACAAGGGACTCATCCGGGAGATACACAGTTGACTTACCTTTCAAATCCAAAGTACCTACGTTTCACCCTGACACTCGCTCATGTGCTCTTCGTCGTTTTTTATCATTGGAAAGAAGGTTAATTTCAGATCCAGAAACATATCGAGATTATCGCACCTTCATGGATGACTATTTAGAAACAGGTCACATGACCTTAGCCCAAGAGCCTATCTCGCCTCATGCCACTTATTATATACCTCACCACTGTGTGAAGAAACCAGACAGTTCTACCACAAAACTCCGAGTTGTCTTCGATGCCAGCTTCAAGTCCACATCAGACAGCTACTCGTTGAATGATTGCCTCTATTCTGGTCCTAAACTTCAAAAGGATATTGTTGATATATTGCTTCGTTTTCGATTACACGCTGTTGCTTTTACTGCAGACATAAAACAGATGTATAGACAAATTTGGGTTAATCCTAGCCATCGAAACTATCAAAGGATTCTTTGGAGACCTTCACCTGATGAAACAATCCAGGATTACCTTCTCAATACTGTAACATTTGGAGTTACGTCAAGTCCATTTTTAGCATTGACTCTACAACAACTTGCTGAGGATGAAAAGGGGAGATTTCCATTAGCTGCGTCAGTTCTCCAAAGAGACCTATTCGTCGATGACTGCGTGAGCAGTTGCGAATCCATCGAAGAGGCTCTACTCGTTCAATCACAGCTGATTGAGATGGGCAGAGGTGGAGGCTTTGACCTTAGAAAATGGTCAAGTAATAACGGATCTATGTTATCTCACTTGCCCGAATCAATGTGTAACAGTCACTTATCATCGTTGGATTTTGACTCTGATGATATGTCATCCATCAAGATTCTTGGACTTCAATGGCACCCCTTTCTGGACTATTTTTCGTACAAAGTAGATTCAATTGATCGCCCTTGCACGAAGCGAAACGTTTTGTCGGAATTAGCTAGAATCTACGATCCTTTGGGACTTTTGGCACCATTGACATTTTTTGCAAAATACCTGATTCAGCATCTTTGGACTCTAGGTTTGGACTGGGATGATGCGCCGCCTGATGACGTTTTGCAGAAGTGGTTAAGTTTTAGCTCTGAACTTCACTTATTATCGACACTTGAAATCCCCCGAAGAATTTTAAGCGACAACCACAAAGATTGCTCGTTGCACGGATTTTGCGATTCATCGGAAAAGGGTTTTGCTGCAGTTATTTACTTTCGAGTGGTGAACTTCGATAACACTGTCAGTTGCAACCTGGTCTGTGCTAAATCCAAGGTTGCACCGCTCAAGAAAATATCAATTCCTCGATTGGAATTGTGTGGAGCAGTTTTATTAGCTGATTTGATTACCTTGGTCCAGACAGCATACATAAATAAATTGGACTCTATGAAAATCTTTGCGTGGTCAGATTCAATGGTAGCCTTAAATTGGTTGAAGGCACCTTCGTATCGATGGAAAACATTTGTCTCTAATCGAGACCGCCATCATCGTGGAGATATGTTCCGTCAGAATTCAATCCTGCTGATCATGCATCTCGAGGATTACTTCCAAGTGACTTATTAGACTGTTCTCAATGGTGGGCGGGGCCTTCCTGGTTAGCCGATCTTGAAGAGAACTGGCCGAAAAATTCCTTATCGTCTCCATCTTCAACAGTCATCACTGAAGAAAGAAGAGTTGTGCTGGTGACAACAGAAGATACCACTTCGCCACATTTGTTGGATTCGATTTTAGAGAAATTTTCGTCACTTTCAAGAATCAAGAAAATCATTTGCTATTTACACCGATTTTTGTACAATTGCTGTTTGTCGACAAATGAAAGAAATTTGAGACATTTCACGTCTGCTGACTATCACACATCTTTACTTATCCTGGTTAGACACATTCAGCAGAGCGTATTTTCTCAAGAGATTCTGAAGATAAAAAACAATGAAGTTCTTCCGAAATCATTTTGTAAGCTTTCGCCGTTTATGGATGAAGATAATATTTTGAGAGTTGGTGGTCGACTTGCTCATGCCAACCTGAGTTTTGACAAAATTCATCCCATTCTTCTTCCCAATAAACATCGATTGACACATTTAATCATAGAAGATGTTCACATAAAAAATCTACATCCTGGAATGCAAACTTTACAATACCTATTGACTCAACAATTTTGGATTTTGTCTCCCGAAAGAGCTATTCGTTTTGTTATATCCAAATGTATTAGATGCTTCCGAATTAGACCTAAAGCTCTGGAACCTTTGATGGGAAACTTACCCGCATATCGATTGGGAGCTGTCAAGCCTTTTGAAACAACAGGAGTGGATTTTGCAGGACCATATTACATTACTATGTTGAAGACTCGTGGCAGCAAGACAATGAAGGCATATATCTGTCTTTTCGTTTGTATGGCAACAAAGGCCCTTCATCTGGAAGTGGCATCAGATCCAACTTCAGATACTTTTCTTGCAGCTTTAAGGCGATTCATTGGACGACGAGGCCGTTGTAATCATATTATCAGTGATCAGGGAACAAACTTTGTTGGAGCCAATCGAGAACTTCAGAAATGTATGGAAGATGCTACAACTAGAAAAGCTATCCGTCGGTCGTTCAATCCACCAAGCGCTCCTCACTTTGGAGGATTATGGGAAGCCAATGTCAAAAGTGTGAAGACTCATTTCTCTCGAGTGATTGGAGATCAGATCCTGACATATGAAGAGTTCAACACGGTTTTGATCCAAATCGAATCCATTTTGAATTCCAGACCACTGTGTCCACTGAGCAGCGATCCAAATGATTTGCAGGTCCTAACTCCTGGACTTTTTTTGATATTGGAACCTCTCAACGCAGCTCCCTGTCCTGATTATTCTGAAGTGCCGCTAAATAGACTGTCAAGATGGCAACTTCTCCAACGGATGATCAGAGATTTTTGGCGTCGGTGGAGCACGGAATACTTGAATACACTCCAGCAACGTTCGAAATGGACCAAGAAGAGCCCGAACGTTGAAGTGGACACCCTCGTCTTGATCAAAGATGATCAATCACCTCCTTTGCGTTGGCGACTTGCTCGTGTTGTGGAATTGCACCCAGGAGTTGATGGTATTAGCAGGGTGGTGACAGTCAAGACTTTACATGGGCTTATGCAAAGACCTATAGTGAAGCTTTGTCCATTACCTATTCAATAAAAAATCCTAATAGGTATTTTGGTGGGCGGTATGTTTCGTCCCCACACATTAGTTTTAAGTTTAGTCTATTTTGAATTATTATTATATAATATTTGTCTTTACTTTTTATGTTTGGGTGAAAAATGGTTGAGCAACAAACATTGCAAAATAATCAATTCATAAATCTTTATCAATAAAGTTTTCGCGTGGTATTTCGGCCTGTCATATAACCATAATAGGCCGCATTGAGAACCTATCGATATCGCTACTTTTGGTGAAAAGGTAGTACGCAAGAGAACGTTTTGACTCGCCGGCAACAGATCACCAAAAAATTATCGCGTTTTCGCTATCATTGAAAACCACACTCGCGAGTGTTCAAAGGGCCCTTTCACGACGCAAACAGACCATAAGACCAGCCACCCTATATACAGTCCACACCTCACACATTTGAAGAATAAGGGTAAGTCAAACCCATTTTATGGTTATCGCCGCCCTTTCTTCCATTTTTTGCTTTTTATTGCTTCTTGATCAAACACCTGTCTTAGTCTTATGCTTTTGATAATGGCATGTAGGTGGCCGAAACGCGTAAAGGAGATTGATAATCAAGGAGTTTTTGTAAGAGGTTTTTCGAGTCATAGAAAATGACTTTTATCTGTATTTTGAAAGGGTTACAGAGTGACTTTTTTCATTTTCATGTAATATTTCACACTGTTAAGATTCAGGTTTTACTCGATTTATCATTTTAAAATGTTTATTATACTCCTCAATGTTTTCTTCATTACAGCAATCGAATTTGCAGGTAGTCGAGTCAAGCTTTCAAAAAATAAGGTAAAAGCTCGGGTAAAAGCTTAATTTGCTTATTTAAAAATTCGATTTTTCTGACCATTTTCTGAAAGGTGTAGCTTTGAAACAAATGAACGGATTTGGTCGAGTGTCTTAGCGTTTTCGTCTTCAATTTTTGAACATAAGCTAGAGTTGCAAAACTAATCGGATGTTTGGTCTGTGTCATTCCTGAGAAAATGACAAAAAATTGTAACAAAATCTCCGCTAGAAATCATACCAGGTGGATAGAAAAATTTACATGAGTTTTTGAAAATCCTGTATCATATTTAATTTCAAAATTATCATAAGAGGGGCCTATACAGGTTGTATTCGAAGAGAATACCAAAAAAATGTGTCCACCTTCTTTTTGAATACCTCCTCTTTAAATGTGGTACTTTATGACAGTTCATTCAATATACATACATTTTTTGGCTCTAATTAGCTCAATATTGCTAATTAAAAGAAATGTTTTGTTACTTTTTACCTTAATTTTGATTTTTTGACTTATCGAATTTATAGTACTTATGTGTCATACTTTAAAAAAAAATACGAAAAATTGTTTCAAAATCTTCTCAAAATTGGTAAAATGTAGCAAATGTTATTTGAATGAATTGGTCAAATTTGCAAGACTTGATTTTTTTTCTTGGATGAAACAATTGATAAAGTAGTGATTGCTGTGTTGCGGAGTTGTCAATTGTCCGCGAAGTTGTTCGACAATCGGCACAAACATTTTTCATTTTGGCAACTAGGATTAAAAACTTTGAAAATATTCCGAGAGCTCTGCTAGATCTGATTTCAAAAAAATCAAAGATATTATAATAAAAAAAATACATGTCGTAAATCCGAGAGTGTTGCAAATTTGGTGAAAAGTTCCAAATGTTATTTGAATGAATTGGTAAAATTTGCAAAACTTTTGAATTTTTTTCTTGGATGAAACCATTGGAAAATAGTGTTTGCTGTTTACACTAAGTTGCGGAGGTGTCAATTGTCTGCAAATTATTTTGACAATTGGCACAAACATCTTTCATATTTGCAACCATTTTCCCAAACTTTTGGAAATATTCCGAGAGCTCTGCTAGACCTGATTTCCAAAAAATTAAAGATATAATAAAAAAAACACATTCCGGAAGTCCAAGAGGGTTGCAAATTTGGTGAAAGGTTCTAAATATTATCAAAAAGCATTGGACAGATTTGCAAGACATCTGAAATTTTTTCTTGGATGAAATAGTTGTAAAAATAGTATTTGGTATTTACGCTGTGTTGCGGAGGTGTCAATGGACAATTTGCATACATTTTCAAATGACTTGAAATTTTATATACGTATTTTAGACATCATCTGAAAGTCACCAGAGAAAAAATGTTTCCGAGATACCCAAAAATGTACCAAATAAATGAACAAGAAGACGCGAATTTCAATGTATGATCGCAAGCGGGGTGGGGCCATATTACCCTCCCAAAAGAGAGAGAGTCATCTCAGTCAATACGCCAGACGAAAATAGATAGTAGGGAGTTTTTGAACCCCTTATTAATTTCAACGTTATTAACGTTTCCCGCTATACTAAGCATGCGCAGAAAACAAAACAATAATAACGGAGGAGAGACAAAAAAGAGATTTTGAAACTCGTATTTAACGTTTGACGTTGTGTCATCACCATGTCATCTGTCATTATAATGATCAGATTTGTTGTGTTTTTGGTTTTTGATGTTTTGATTTTGTGATATTTTCGCCAAATTCCTAGCAGAGCAGCACGAATTATGAAATATGGAAGATATTTCGGCCCTAATTGGACCAGATTCAAACTACCAAATGTAAGGTTTACCTTTTATTTCACGTCCGCTTGGCAAACGGAAATCATAATAATATGCTACCATCTACATTGAATTTGTGTTCAAAGTTACTTTTACGCCAAATTCAATGTGGATGGTAGTAAATAATTCCCATTTGACAAGCGGAAATCTGTCACTTCCACTTCGAAGCTAAATTGAATGTGACTCAGGCAAAACCACGAGTATAATGGGCAAAACACCGACTGGAATGATAAACAGCTGATCTCCATCAACATCAATTTCACTGTTGCCAAGCTGTAAAACATATGATCAGTGTCTGTTGGATATTTAATAAAAAGACAAGAATCTTACAATTCCAGTGTAACTGTAGTCATTGTTAACAATTTAAATTGTACTTTGTATGTTTCACGATTTCTATATGTAATAATTAAATAATGCTGTATATCAATATGACAACATGAGAAAATAACCGACGGTTATTCAGCGAACGTTAAGGCTCCGTAGATACCGTAACACGTTATCGGTTAATAACCGATTCGGTTATTTTCAGACATCTGCGCAAGCTCAGAATAACCGGCAACGTTAATAACGGGTCAAATAAGAGCTTCAAAAACTCCCTAGTGTCTTCTTTGACGTAGTGGATGTTGATTGGCGCTCTTTAATCGGTGATTACTACATTGTGAACGGTCGTAGGTTGATTTTTTAAATATCAATGGCATCAGTACTTACTAATCCTTATATTTTTCATGTTTCCAAAAAAATGTGCAAATGGTCCATTGTCCGCAAATTTGGACAAACATCTTTCATGTCTGCAACCATGTTCCAAAAGTTTTGGAAATATTTCGATAACCCTGGTTGTTCTGGTACGCAAAACATAAGAAGTGAAATAAAAAAAAGCACATTCCGGAAATCCCAGAGGGGTTGCAAATCTGGTGAATGGTTTCAAATGTTGTTTTAATGCACTGTTCAAATTTGCAAAACTTTTGGAATTTTTCCTCGGACGAAACAATTGAAAAAACAGTGTTAGCTGTTGACACTGTGTTGCGGAGGTGTCAATCATCAGGAGATTTGTTTGACAATAGGCACAAAGATCTTTTGTATTTGCACTCATTTTTGAAAATATTTCGATGGCAGTTGCCGGAATTTGCCCTTGAGAAAATTGAAAATGCCGTGAAAAAGTATCTTCCGTACAACACAGGGAAATGAAAATTTGATTTACGATTTAAAACGCCTATTTGCTTCACTTGTGAAATTTGCAAAATTTTTGCATTATTTTCCTGAACGATATCAACAAAAACATATTTTTTTTCGTAGAAATACAATCTTCCGTACCTCCAAAAAGGTTGCAAAACTACAACATCCTAGTTAATGTGTCAAAAAACCTTGTTTTGAATCTGCAAAACTTTTGGAATTTTGTTCAATGATACAGAATTTTCATATGTTTTTTATTGTTCCGGACCTACGAGAGGGTTGCAAATTTGTTTCACCTGTTTAAATATCAACCACTTCGTCATATCAAAATTTGAAAACTTTTGGAATTATTGTTAATTGATTTGCTTGAATGACTGGCCTTCAATTGATTTTGCGATGTATCACGGCACTTGAAAATTCCTTCATGCTCACGACATCCACAATTTGTAGACATCATATTGCAGAATAAACGTAAATGAAACTTCCAAATTCAAGGGACAAAGTGATATGCATTCAAAACCTATGGAACCATGTCACATTGTATTTTACTTTGTAAGATTTAATATTAAAGCAGCCATAAATAATTGAATGAGTCTACGCTTGTCGGAAATCAAAATCTAGTAGCTATATCGACCTAAAAAGAGGAAAGCTTAGCAAAGAAAGCGATGATTATCGCCTTTGTTAAAGTGCGCTACTGCATTAGCCTCTTGACAAAGAAGCACTTCCTTTAATAACTCTTCAACAACTCTTCTGTAAGTAGAACAGTGATATTGAATTAGGTAAATGCTTGAGAACATGATAATAATATATTTGTAACAGAACCTTTTGTTTTATAAAAAATATTGAATCGGAAGTTTCTTATACAGGGTGTTTCCTAATTGTAAAAACTTATATGGGTGAATTTGGGGTCCATTTCAAGACCAAAACTTCATATGAACATATGTCCTTAACGTCTTACCTTTTTAGATGATGAATGCCTCTTGATTCATATAGTACATGTATGACACATTTCATCAAGATATAAGAAGTGGTATTGTAGATATGAATAATAAATTATTTATTTTTGGAAAATTCACCACCCTGTATCTGAAAAGGTGAGGCGTTTAGGACATATTTCCATATGATGTTTTTGTCTTAAAATGAGCCCTAAAATCGCCTTCACAAATATTGACATCCAATTAGAAAACACTCTGTATATCAACTCTCAACCACAGACAGTCGAGCGGAGTCGCGAGTTTTCCAGCTGTTTATCCAAATTAATGTAAAAACAGATTCCACAAACCGGAAGACGAGTGTCTGTACATTGATAAATTAGTCGAAGGTTTGTTTACACAAAAATTCTACAACAGTTTGCTGACAGTTTCCAAATCAACGTGACTGCGCATGTTCATTTCTGACCGGTTCCAAACTAGTGTGTGAACAGATATAAACTTCTCAATGACAGATCAGCTGTCATCAAATTTACAGATAACCTCAAACCTCAAATGTTGTTTTTTTTTTCTTCTTTTCCCCGTTTGAAATTACTTTATGCAACAAAACATTTTAAATGGATAATAACGCTCAAGATAGGTATTATTTTTACTCCACTACGATAGTCAAAAGACGAAAGTATTTTTACTATTTAGCCAGACAAGACACTGAGTATGCTCCGGACAATTTACTTGTAAAATATCCGCAAACTGGTTTGACAGTTTGAAAACCATCAGCAAAACGTGTGTGGACACCATCCAAATATTTACAAACAATCAGAAAATTGTGTGTGACAATTTATTTGATAGCGCAGAATCCTGACTGTTTCTGATTGCTGTGTGAAAAAAACTGGAAGTGTGAAATTAGAATATTAAATAAACAGGGTGTTCCAGAAATATTGGGAAATATTTCAAGGACGGTTGATTTGGGGATTTTAGAATTATTTGTACTTTGAAGTTACACCCTGAAGAAGAGTTTTTTTGTGATATCTCCGTAACGATGAGATCAATTCTGATGAAACTTGGACAGTATACGCATTACCAAGGGACTTATAATTTGAGATCATAGCAGAATTTCAATCTCATCTTGAAAGCTTGGGGTGGACGAACCTAACTATAAAATGCCCCTAAACTTTGATACTCCTTTTTTTTCGAGTTGGTATTTTTGATTTAGTTTCGTCAATTTATTTAGAGTGAAAAAGTACTCTCCATTCATATAAAAAAAATGAATCGTCTTCAAGAAAATCACCAATTATCGTCAAATTGTCCCGCCAGCTACTATGACAACCTGACAAAAGTCCTGATCGGTCGAAAAAACTGAAGTAAGTGACAGTTCAATGAATAATAACATTGTGTCTTGAATGAACATGTCAATAAACTGTTGTTTTTTTGAAAACATTTTTTTCGATGTTCCTTTCTCATTCTGAATCGGAGTGATTTAAAAACAAAGTACCTAGTTGGCAAACGCGGTCGAAAGTTTTTGATCATATGTCAGAGTTGCGTGACGAAGAAAAATGGACCTAAAAACCTCGCTTGGAATATTTATGACTAGAATCTCATCTGGAACCGAAACGTTGTCCTAAGAATCTAAAGTAGAATTGCAAAAATAAGAAATAGTCATTTCTTCTGCCATGTTTTCAGTGAAATGGCGACTCAGCTCTGTCGATGAGAGCGTTTACCATTACATCAAGAACACCGCGTTACAGTTCACTTCATAGCAGAGAACTTGTATTCCTACCGCATATTCACCATCAACATCTCCTTGACCCGCTGACTGAATTGAGCGAGACCCGGTTGGGAGAGCTCCGGTGTGGAACGCACCACAAGTCTCAAACAATAACCAAAACGGAAGGTTAGTAGCAGAATCCTCAGTAGCAAATACACCCCTGACATCCTTTCGTAATAACACCCGTCGACGTTACATCAGTTGTCATTTGAATAGACACATATTTACATTTTTCTCTAACTTGAATAGTTTGAGTTTTATAGCATATCAAAGGTGCAAAAATTACATTTTTCAAACCGCGATATCTCGATAACGGTTGAATTTAGGAACATTGGTTGTATCACAATTTTTGTTTCAAATTGAAGAGAGAATCGAAATATCAATTAAAATACAGAGGGTTTCATTTAACAAAAAAATTACTTTGATACTTTTCGTGTTTTGGGGACAACCTGTATAACATGAAAATATTTTTAAAATGTAGCCTTGAAGGGTCCCTATCCATACAGAAAAAAACTTCTTTAAAATCAGATACTTGAGTCATAATGTTTCGTGTCGAATAACGTGAATAACCCTGTATACAGTTTTGTGTGAGGTGCGTCTCTGCGCATCTTACGCGTCGTGGGGCCCTGTGGCAGTTGTGACAAGGCCCCACATAATGCATCTCCCACATTTAATTATTTCTGTTTGCTTCTCTTTCCTTTCCCATTTTATACTATTATAGCCAAGGAATTCAATATTCCGCAACAGGTGGCCAAGCTTCACGGTTGGTGCGACCACGACTATGGGTGTCCCAACGATAGAGTAAAGTAGGTTTTATCATATAGGATATGAAAAAAATCAATATCAATATGCGTCACAGGTTAGGGGTGTAAATAGCGCACATTCTGAAAATATTTGGAAACATACAGGGTGCGTCACAAAAGTATGGCACCAAAAAGTATGATTTTTTTAAATGGAATGCCCTGTATTTGATTTTATTTCTGGATACTATGTGTCACTATAAACATTTTTTGTTCCATAATATATGGGTCTAAATTTGATAGTTTTTGAATTATTCGAAATTAACGGAAAATTTTGCATTTTCATGATATTGGAAAATGACTGTTTTCTCCCTTATTTAAGACATTACACTCTTGAGATTTGGTGGGGATAAGGACTTGAGTCATATCAAAGCTTTCACAAAAAATATTCGCTATTTGTTATACAGGGTGTTTTTTATAATGGTCCAAATTTTTCGATTTTCAAAATAAAAAAATTCTTTTTTTTTTTCAAATGAAACACCCCTTTTATTATTACTATAGTGAATTGAGTATTTGAAAACCTATCATTTTTGCTAATAATGTCCTATACCTATCTTCAATAGTTATCGAGAAAATTCGAATTTTCCAAATCGTTCGGTCATATTATATGGAATGTATGGCGATCACCGGCCGTTGCCATGGAAAAAACAAAAATTATTGTTGACAGAAGTAAAAATTAATCCTTTCTTTTTGATCCATATTTTTGGCTATGGACTATCCACTGAATGATTTGATTGACATGATCTATGTATTGGGAGAAGCCGAGAGAAACCCTCTACTGGCTCAAAGAATTTACCGAACAAAATATCTCGAACGGCGGCTACCCACTACTATCTGTTTTTGAAATGTGATGGAAAGGTTTGATTCCAGTGAAAGTGTTTCATACACGAAACGTGAAGTTGTTAACAAGAACGCAGCAAACGAAGAAAAAGAACTAGATATTTTGTTACATATTGAAGAAAATCCCCATGTAAGTAGTAGGGCATTGTCAACTATATGCAACACTTCAAAATCCACTGTGAATAAGACAACAAAAAAATTCAAATACCAGCCTTACCATATTCATCTTCATCAAGAATTGCTGGAAAGAGATTTTGAAAAACGAGTTCAGTTTTGCAATATCATCAATCAACGAATTCAGTTGGATAACAACTTTTTGTGCAAAATTATGTTCTCCGATGAGGCGACATTTAGAAGCAACGGGGCTGTAAACAGGCATAATATGCACTATTATGCGACTGAAAATCCATTTTGACTACGAGAAGTCCAACATCAAAATTATTGGTCAATAAATGTATGGTGTGGCATCCACCATAACCAAATCATTGGTCCCTTCTTTTTTGATGAACATTTATCGTGTCGCAACTATTTGAATTTCTTGCGTGAAGAAATGCCTCTGCTACTTGAAGATATCAATTTAGTCGAACGGGCAAATATGTGGCTGCAACAGGATGGTGCACCTACACATTACCATCGTGATGTACGGGCATTTTTGGATATGCAATTCCCAGGAAAATGGATAGGACGTGGAGGTCCTATTACGTGGCCACAGAGATCATGCGACTTAACTCCCCTCGATTTTTTTTTATGGGGATTCATAAAAGACCGAGTATACTTTACCAAGCCAACCACCATGGAAGATATGAAAAATAGAATACGGGACGTTTGTCATTCAGTGTCGCCTTTGATGTTATCAGAAGCCAGGCTGAATCTTCAAAGAAGACTGAATCTGTGTATTCAACAGGGAGGTCACCAGGTCACCTTTTTGAACATATATCAAGACAAAATATTGATTAACAATTTGAATATTAGTATTACCTTTGAATAATAACTTGGAACTTGGCATAGTTTATCGATTTATTGCAAAACACAAGGTAGCGATTTAGAAAATTCGGAATTTCTCGATAGCCATAAAAGATAGGTATAGGACATTATTTTAAAAAATGATAGGTTTTCAAATACTCAATCCACTACCGTAATAATAAAAGGGGTGTATCATTTGAAAAAAATGTTTTTTTTTATTTTGAAAATCGGAAAGTTTGGACTATAGTGAAAAACACCCTGTATAACAAATAGCAGTTATGTGTCTAACAAGTCCCTAGTAAGCAGCATCATGACTGTGCAGCCGTCAGCAGTTCCTTGGATACTTACGGCTAGGAAACGGTCCGCTCGGGGAGAAACGGCATAGACTCGTTAGAGTTAAGTTCCAATTGTATTTTTTTCAATTAATTTTCAAAGTTGTGAAAATAAAAATCATTTTTAAAAAGGGTTTCTTTATGACCAGAAATATAAAGTGGCGCAGTCGTGGCGGATTTTGAACGAGCATTTCACAGTGAAAAACTCGTCGGTTTCAACCGTTGATTCAAAAATCGAACCAGTGCTTCATAAGGATTCACAGATCGAAAACGTTTTGTTAATCGGATCGTAGTGTGTTTGGTAGAAAGAAGAAATCCAGCAGTGCAGCAGAGAAAAATGAAGATTTTCCTCCTGTAAGTCACCTTTTTCCTATTGTTGTCCGTCTATGTCTTTCCCCTCGCATTCTTCTGATTCTCAAGCAGAAAACATTGAATTCGAGTTAGATTTAGAAGTTACCAACTTAACTGATCAAAGTAAAAGTTCGGAAAATAATCTTTTAAATTTAGATAATCTTTTTTCACGCCTTTCACTTTCAAATCAAGCAAATAATTCAAATCAAGCATCAAATATGCCTCCTCCAAATTTTGATAATAAACTATTAGATATTGTTCCAAAATTTGACGGAAATCCTCTTGAATTATCCGCATTTTTAGAGACTAGTAATAAGCTTATAACTACTTATTGGAACAATGCGACGTTAGATTGTGTCCAAAATATCACTATTATCTATGGAATCTATGCAAAACTTATCGGTAAAGCAAGGGAAGTTTATAGCATTTGCGTTACTAAAGATTGGTGTACCGTTAAAGCCGCGCTTGTTGCACATTTTGGTGATCAACGAGATGAAAACGGGTTACTTTTTGATTTGGATCAATTGCGTCAAAATGCAAATGAACTGCCTTTACAATTTCATACCAGAGTAATGAGTAATTTGAGTGCTCTTCATAATTACTTAGATACTCATAATGACGATGAGAATACTGCTAATGTTAAGAAGAACTTTTATAACATCAATGGTTTAAAAATATTTTTAGCTGGTTTGAAAGAACCTTTGGGCTCAACTATCAGAGCAATGAAACCTGTCAATCTTGCGGAAGCTAGAACTTACATAATTTCTGAAACAAATATCAGACACTTGCAAAAACCATTTCATCTTGAAAATAACAATAGAAATCAATCGAACAATCAAATTGTTCAAAGGCAAAATTTTGGCTTCAATAACAGAAACAATTTTCCAAATTTTTCAAACTCCTTTCAAAATGTTCCAAATTTTAACCAAGGAAATTCATTTCCTCGTGGGCCAGTTAACATGCCACAACCTAGATTCAATCAACCAAATTTTTTCACCAATAGACAAGTTTTTGGACCTCCAAGGCCTCAAACAAATGTTTTTAGACCAAACCAACAAAACGTTAGAAATTTGCCCAGACCAATGAGTGGAATTTCTTATAGTTCAAATAGAAGTAATAACAATAGTAATAATCACAGATCAAACAACTTCCAAATGCATAATGTCAATTCAAGCCCAATGTATAATAATCATTCATATTTGGAGTACGAATATCCATATTATTATGATGATCAAAGTTTGGATCAAAGATCATTATCAATGGAACCATACTGTGACCAACCCCATGATGAATACCCTTATAATGACAATCAAAATGTTCAGCAAATAAAAGAAAATAGTTCTGTAGAAATAGTTGAAGAAAACGCCCAAAATTTTCAGGAAACCTTGCCTCCAGAGTCAATAACGTAGAAATTCACTCAATTTACGACAAAAAAGATCTCCCTTATATAAAAATCGCCAATCCACCGTTAAAATTACTGATTGATACAGGTGCGACAAAATCATTTTTAAATCCCGAAATAGCCGAAAAGTATTTTCCAAATTTCATCAACAAAGAACCATTTTCAATTTCTTCAGTTTTCCAAACAACAACTAGAGATTTTTGTGTTGAAATTCCAGCTTTCAATGAATTTAATTCAGGGAAATCAATCAAACTCTATTTATTCAAGTTTCATCACTTCTTTGATGGTTTACTTGGATACGAAACCTTAAAAGATCTTAATGTCGAAATTGATCTGCAAAACTATATCTTGAAAACACCAGAATCAAAAACTCCTTTGAGCCACTATGAAGCAAAATCAAAACTATTATTTTTCACTCGTATTGAACCTCATATGACAGAAAAATTAAAAATTCCTGTTGATGTAGAGAATGGTTATGTAACCATTCCCCAGTATAAAATTTCAAATTGCATCATTCCTGAATGTTTAACAGATGCAAGTCAAGGTTACGCTTCTGTAGAAATTTCAAACAATACAGATGAAGCTCAAGAAATTTCTTTATACAATCCAATCAAAGTTCAAAATTTTGATCAAAACAATTTCCAAATTTTTAATTTTACCATTCAGCAAACACCTAATCAATTTTATAGAAATGAGATTGCAGATTTGATCCGCACGGAACATATGAACGAAGAAGAAAAATATCATATTACAAAATTGTGTGATAAATATTTTGATATTTTTCATAAAGACAATCAACCGTTGACATTTACCAACCAAGTCAAACACCAAATAAAAACAACTGACGAACTACCCGTCCATTCAAAATCATATCGATACCCATTTATACATAAACCGGAAGTTGAGCGGCAAATTCACGAAAATCTGTCCGCTAACAAAAGTAAAGTAATTGAAAAAGCGAACGAAAAACGGAATGATCCACCCGATATCCAACCTGGATCAATCGGTTATCGAAAATTAGGCGACAGACAATCCAAAACCAATCCACTCTATAAACCAGAACATATTTTAAAAACTAATGACTTGACAGTAACAACTGCCCAAAATAACTATCATAAACAAATTTTCAAAAATCCCCGAAAAATGACAGAAAACCCTTTGCAGGTTGATGACCTTACTTCACCTGACGAAGGCACAGAAGGTACAGATTCAGAATCTTGAATCCAACCCCGGCATCCTTCCATTCAAATTAGGCACTGCCAAAATCAAAATTGCAACACATACATTCCTACACTACATTGACCTCATTTCACTAAAAAATCAAATAACCGACATAACAAGTCATTATATCAAACTAGAAACCACAATTAACAACTCTTCAATCGAATCAAAATATCTATTGCTTGAAGCTTATCAACATCTCAAGTATGAAGTAAATTTGGTAAATCAGAAAATCGATTCTTTCCTACCAAATGGACGAAATAAAAGAGGCTTAATTAATCCAATCGGATCACTTGTCAAATTTATAACTGGCAATCTTGACCAAGAAGACGCTAAAGAAATTCATGATCATATAAAAACGCTTGAAAATAGTCAAAATAATGTAATTCAAACAGTCAATCAATAAGTGTCTTTAACAACCAATTTAATGAAAAACATCAATCACACCATGACAATTGTGAGTAATAATCAGAAAGCAATTGAAAACCGAATAAATGGTATTATTGATGATATCAAAAAGACACAGTTCAGCTATTTGCACTACCTTGAAATTCACGAGACCATTGATCAAATCAAAGTAAATCTCGACGCATTGTTGAACTTCATCAGCGAATTAGAAAATGCTATCACCTTCGCCTCGCTCAAAACCTTGCATAGGAATATAATAACTCCACGAGATCTCAAAGAAATAGTGAATGAACTCCAGAAACAACACAATGTTTTCCAACTTCTATTTCTAAGCGATAATTTCGAAATGTATTACCGTGTAGTTGAAACAAATGTTTTTGCAATTGAAAACAAAATAGTTTTCTCTTTAAATTTTCCGCTAGTGAATCAGGATGATTTCGAGATTTTCCATCTCTTTTCCATCCCAAATAAAAACAATTCCATCATCATCCCTCCTTCTACTTACCTTATCCTGAGCAACGACAAGTACCAATACCAAAACGAAGAATGCATGGCCCTGAAGAAGATATACTACTGCAAGAACAACAACGTTTTACCAACACATGAAAATCCTGATTGCGTAACGTCCCTTTTGTGCCTCAAAAATCAGTCGGACACATGTCGACAAATACCAATCCATATCAACAAGCCAATCATGGAGAAATCGATGAAGCCCACTACATCGGAATATTTCCGAAAAGTCAGAAAATCCAGACTCACTGTGAAGAAGACGAAATCGCTCAGCTTCATGGAACTCACTTATTCATAGTTCCACCAAGATGTTCCATCCAAACATCACGGTCCGTCTACAAGAACGATCAAGAAGCATTCCATGGCCATCCAGTCACTTTAGATGGCGTCAAAGAAATCCATGTTCCCGTTGCCCAAGTAGAAAAAATCCACCTTCAAAATTTACCTCTGGATCAACTACACCAATTGCAACTACAAGAGTCACATATCAAGCCTCTGGACTATGTAATAGAGCATAGCCCTTATCAACACTGGTCCTTCTGGATCCTGATTCTTCTGATCCCGATCCCGATGGCAATTTACCTTGTCATGAAAAGGAAGCCAGCCATAATCAAGCCCCAGCGTACGAGTACCATTGATGAAACTCAAGTGCTACCCCCTTGAGTTTCCTTTAAGAAGGGAGGAGTTATGTGTCTAATAAGTCCTTAGTAAGCAGCATCATGACTGTGCAGCCGTCAGCAGTTCCTTGGATACTTACGGCTAGGAAACGGTCCGCTCGGGGAGAAACGGCATAGACACGTTAGAGTTAAGTTCCAATTGTATTTTTTTCAATTAATTTTCAAAGTTGTGAAAATAAAAATCATTTTTAAAAAGGGTTTCTTTATGACCAGAAATATAAAGAAGCGAATATCTCCGGTTCAAGCATTGATATAACACTAGTCCTTATCCCTACCGAATCTCAAGAGTGTATTATCTTAAATAACGGAGAAAACAATCATTTTTCAATATCATTAAAATGCAAAATTTTTTCGTTAAATTCGAATAATTCAAAAACTATCAAATTTAGACCCATATATTATATAACAAAAATGATCATAGTGACACATAGAATCCAGAAATAAAATCAAAAACAGGGCATTCTATTTAAAAAAATCATACTTTTACACGCCATACTTTTGTGACGCACCCTGTATGTTTCCAAATATTTTCAGAATGTGCGCTATTTACACCCCTAACCTGTGACGCATATTGATATTGATATTTTTCATATCCTATATGATAAAACCTACTTTACTCTATCGTTGGGACACCCTGTACAGGGGACTGGCTTGAGTTTTCATTGCGTAGACGTCCCTTACTTCCAGTTTTTGGACGTCTACAAACTCTTGTTTGTCATCTTTTGAGTCTGGCTGGTAATCCAGGCCCCTGATTATGAACGCGTGCGTTTTGTCGGAGTTGGGTGACTAGGTGTGCCACTCGAGGCGCACGTTCTCACCCAACTTTTCCTTCACGCGATCGTGGTCGTCTTTGTTGTTGAGCAAAATTACGGTGTTATTTTTGTTGTACTCTATGTCAAAGCCACCTGGTGCACTAACAATCAGATTTCCTACTGATTCGGCGTGTTCGCTTTTGGTCTGTGGTACCCCCTCCATGATGAACGATGGGGAAACCTTCTTCCTCTTGGTTTTTGCGGCTGCTGCTGCGTTCTTCTTGGCTGGTGCCTGCGCTCTGCAGTTGTTGGCCCCACTTCTACTCCCACACTTTGTGGTCAGCTGTTCGACGTCATTTGCCTTGGTCCCGGTCATCTGCGTTCGGGTATTTCGTTTGTTTTCCACTTCAGAAAGGATTTAAGCGCCTGCTTATTTATTGATGTCGGTCCATTCCATTATTCCCGACAAAGAAAACTCATCAGTTGTTGAATGTAAAAGGAAATGCTGGGATTTAACAGAACAAATAATGGTTTTTATATCAGGATGATACATATAAATATACATATCCTTTCTTGATCATGACTTTTTCATAAAACAGCACCGTTATCATGATTTGGCAACCTTGAGTCAACGTTTTTAGTTCCTTGTGACTTTTTTCTCTTCCTAAGATCAAAAAGGATCATGAAAGCAGATGGGGGTTTGCCATAAATAAGAAAATGAAGAAGGAACATCTAGAAGAATCCATATAGATAAGTGGTCACTAGAAATGCTTCCAAGTTTGGAAAAGCGCTGACACGGATGTACTATGTATCAGGAGATTACTTTGAGTGGGACAAAATAGATATTTATAAACAATGAATATTTGTTGATAAAAAATGAAGTATCCTTTTAGAGACTCATGATTCATCATGAGATGAGTTCTGACTCATAGGCTAATCTGTATAGGAATTGAACATGAATAAACTTCCCGGGCTTGTGCTCAAAGCCACGATACTATGGAATAGTTTCATGCTGCTATGAAGCAGACTTATCTCATAACGCCAACTGAGAAAAGCTGAAGGTATTTGAGCCTTTTTGCACTGATAAAGTACACAATTTAATGATGAAAAATATACTTGATCAAATATTCCAAATGTTTCCAGACTTAAATCATACCAGCTTAACATTACTTACATCTTATTCTAGTAATAGATGTATATTTTTTCCTATATCTAGTCATCATATAATTCAAATGGACATTCAAGTTAGGTCGTTTCCATAAAACCACGCTTAGCTTCACTACATGTATACGCCAAGCTCACCGAAGCCCAAATGCGTTGTAATGCACTGAAATTTATGGATTTCAGAGATATTACTTCATGAAAGTGATGTGTACTTGTATGCAAATGTTAAGCTGCGCTGAGGGTACGAGTTTATTTTCAGCTATAAAATCAACTCATCGGGCATACATTGTGATAACCGGAACTAGAAAAACATTCTCGTTTTTTGTATTTTCAGGTCTACGATCAGGATCAATAATTCTGCAAACATAGAGTGTTTGTGTGGCGATTTTGAGCATGACTGTTAAAATTTGTACACTCTAGCATTTACTCGGCCCGAACAGTACATTATGGTTAGACTGAGACCGTGGTGCGGATAGATTCCCAGATATAACCAGAAATAACTAAATAATAGGTTGTTGTTATATTCTCTTTTCGATTTGCTCTGCAGCCAGTGACTTATTCAGCTGTCCTTACTCTGACGGTCTATACAAGGTGTTTCCCAACTGAGTACATTAAATTCAAGGGCGTGTTCCCGAGCTGATTTCTTGCAAAAAGTCCATATATTGATTCATTTCATGTTAATCTACAGGGAATTAAAACCCTTTTAAGTGACTGACTTCTCAACCGCATATTATCATCTGTATACCTATATCGTCTATATATATATATATATATATAGAAATATATATATGTTTACTTTTATTATCTAGCATTATATTAATTTTGTGATTATAATATTATAGTGTCTACCAGTTGGAGAGGAACAATCTTTGTAGTGTGGTGTATGAATAAATAAATATTAACGTGCGTTCAGAGGTGCATTGACTTGGAGATACAGGGTGTTAAACTTGAAGAAAATAAAAATGTGAGTCACTGACTGTATGGTAATTTCAATTTTTATTCCAAATAAAGCAATAAGAAATACAATTCTTTTGCCTCTTAATTCTATTTCGTATCTTGCCTTGGTTTACTTGTTTTGAAATAGTCTAAAATGCACCCGTGAAAAAAAATACAAATATTTTGTTTTTGAGTTTGAATACATTTTTCTTGGAAACGACGCCAAATATAAAAAAAAAAAAACTAGGAGACAAAAAAGTTGTATTTTTGGTTGTTTCATTTGAAACAAAAAATTAAATCACAACAAAAACACTGGCGTAGATTTATTTGACAAAAATATTCGGTGAAATGCCGTTCAGGTGACACTGTCTTTATAATTTTTACCAAGCTAGCAAGCTTCCACCCTTAAAAATAAATCTGCCAAATTTCCAAAAAAATGTTTCAAGTTTGTGTCATTTGAAAAAAAAACGATTTTTTATTTAAAGTTTAACATCTTGAAAACAATGCACTGCCGCGGACTCGTATTTATATTATGGACTTTCATTAAATCAGCTCAGGAATGCGCCCTCAAATTAAATGTATCCAATCAGGAAACACCATGTACAGACCAGTTTTGTCTCTACAATCAGGTCTGATAACTCATCAGAAGTTATTTACGTTGGAGCTTTTCCTCGTCGTGTGTTTAACCTTCTTATCTTTTGCGATCTCAGCTCGTAGAGCTTCAAAGTTGCTGCAAAATTGCATAGTCACATAACCCTATACATATGGGGTCGGGGTGGAATCGGTGCTAGTTTCGCAGGAATGAAGCACTCGATACCAGGGAGTGAGCGGCCCTTGCGAAGTAGCTCCGAAGAAGAGAATACGGTCTGATGGATCGGAGGGGCAACAGGAGCAGCTAAACCCTAGTAAGAAGCCCAGACCGACATACAATTGATAAAGAAAATCCTCAAGGAGAAGCCGAGGCGGCCTTCACCTTAGAATGGCTGTGGTGAATCTCAACGACTCCATGGAAAGGATCTCTGCAGATCAGGCGCGGATCATTGGAGAGGCGCTTCTGGAAAGCACTTCTTGCCTATCCTGGCACTTCCGACGCGGTCCCTCCCACATTCAATTGTTCCCAATCCCAGTGGACAGACTCACGCAACTAGTTAAAGGGAACATCTGGTTAGAAAAACCGCCCAAAGTCATAGACTGCGTCAAGCGTCGGGTCAAGGGCCAGAGCTCTTTGGTTAGTCTTGACAGATGTCACATCTTTCACAAAGATGTCAACGAGGAGCCCCACCAAGTGTGGCGCAAAAGAGCACGGAAAGTCCATCAAAAAGAGAGACGGGAAGCTGACTTACAAATTCAGATCCCTGCATATTGAACTGTACCAGAGCGCAGCTAAACCCCGACGTCAGTGCTGTTCTCAGTGACCAAGCTTTGATGGGTGACTTTGCTTTGGTCAGGAAGCAGCACCTTAGGGGACTCAAGAAAGAATCCCTCGATAGCGACGGAGGCTGTTATGGAGACTAGCGGCCTTACGTCTGAAATTGAGGAGAAGCTTCTTGATCTCAAAGACTCAAACGCTTACTTTGAATTTTCTTGATGTAAGACAAGGAAAAAAATCCTCGTTGGACAAAATAAACGTAATTCTCACCGCTCATAAGAATGGAACCAACATTCCTGGATCGGACGAAGAGATGGAAAAACTAAGGAGAGACACTAGGCAGTATTTCAGCCTGGCGAAAAGAATCCACAAATGGAAAGAATACAAGGAGCAGCTGAAAATCTTCAAGAAGAGCAAAGAATACAACGGCATGGAGGAACTTTCGCAGCTATCATAGGACATTGTGGAATCAGAGGAAAAATAGAAGCGAAAAGTATAGCGCGAAAGGGAGCAGAGGGAAAACCATCTGGCCCAGAGCCTTTCGTTCCACTGTTCTCAAAAATCATCACTCACAGATGTTATTGACAAACTGTAGATGTTTCAAATAAGAGATAGGAGACACGACTGACGGTTCGGTCACCCGAGTAATTCCACGCGAACAAAGTACCTTCTTGGTCCCTCGCGGAGCAACCTCAGAAAACTGACAGAAATGCTTATGGTACATTGTGAGCTTAACAAGCACCTCCACACCTAGGGTGTGGTGTCAGATCCGACTGGTAAGGGGTGCCACGGAAACGATGAGCCTCTCTTCTTCAGCTGTTTGTGATGTTTGGAAGCGTAACAGTAACGTATTTGTCGCTCGGCGCCATTTGCGATTTGGATAAGGCTGATGCCAAACATTGCATATTATTGTTATGTTGGTGAAGAGGGAGAAACGTCGTTTTACAATTAAATGTACAAAAAACATATTTCCAGAGATTCTTGAAAGGGTTCACGATTGTGTTTTCGTATTAACCCGCTCACTACCAATTTTTTTATGCGGTACTATCCTATCCTATATTATGACTGATCAAATATTCTTCAGTGCGCAGATGCACGGGTCCTCGAACTGTTCACATTGATCGGTCGTGAATTTGCCACATTTTAAATTATCCTCTGCTGATCTATTCATATATATCTATGGCTCAACCTCGATACAGCTGCGAATGTGCTTGGCACCGCTTCAGTGGCACACAAACAAGCCAACCTCTGAAGAATTTTCAGTCTCATGACCATCGTTGCCCGTATTGAATGAATGAATGTTCATTTATTTTAGCTCACATTGCTAATACAAAAAAAATATTCTTAAAATAAAATCTGTCTAAATGTATATCGGCGTAAGTGTCAGTGAGTTCACTCAAATCTAGGAGTCTTTGTTCAGATACACACATTAAAGTATTTTCATGAAGATTTTCACATTTGCCGATTCTTTCACATCACGTGGCAGTGCATTGAACATTCTAAGATCATCATTAAATCGATCTCGTGAGAACAACAAATTTAAACATCCCGCTTATGGCGTCATTTTACTGATAAACCGCTTCCCGCGAAATTTTTGTACTTACGAGGTATTGCTTCTAGGCCATCGAAATATAGACTTTTGCATACAAGTTGTTCTGGTGAAGGATATAGCAAACTCATCACGCGATCTGATATTAGAGGAATGCTTCGCATGTCGAGGAACTAGATAACTTTTGAAAATATTTTGGCAACAGTTTCTTATTGATCTTGTATAATTTGAACAAAACCCTGGACTATTCAATATATTTTGAAACAGACAGCCAACTCAATGACTTTAACTTTGTCGCAACCACTCTCATAGCCTTGTTCTGAAGTATGTGAAGCCTTTGTATGTCTGAACTTTTGCATGATATGAAAAGCGGGCTATCATAATCAAAATGCGGATACACAATATTATCAGAGATCATGAACTTGCACAATTGACTAAGATTTCGAGACACTATTCTGAAGAATCCCATTTCTTCGCGTATTTCACTACAAACATGCTCAGTATACAATGACGTGAGTTGAGAATCTAGAATAACACCTAAATACTTCATTCGAGAGACCTGTTCAATTGGGTTATTGTAAATTGCTACCTTATAATCACCTTCAGAAAACAGCTCACAATTCTTTTTGGTTGCAAAAAGCATAAACTTTGATCTGTTCACATTTGATTTCAGTTCATTTAAACATAACTAATCATGTATTACTTGTAACTCTGAGTTTTTTTTTGCACCAACTCAATACAGTTCTTGCCAGCTATATCTATAGGCGTGTCGTCTGCGAATAAGCTAACCTCACAGTGTTTCAAAATCTTATTGATATCATTTAAATACAATATGAACAATAGCGGCACAAAAACACTTCCCTGGGGAACTCCTTTGTCATTGTTAACCACTCCGACACAACACTACCTATTCTAGTCATCTGAGATCGATCCAAGAGATAGATTTTGAACCACAGAAATGCTGTGTCCATCGAACCATACCCTTGCAGCTTCTCCAACAATCTTGTCCGCTCTCATCTGAGATGCCCTCTAAAGATAAATGAAGACACTCAAAACCATGTTTCCAGCATCCATTTTAGACCGCCATCCTCACGAAAGCTCGATTTACCTTTGAAAATCAGTTCATTTTTCTCTAGGAAATATCTTATCTGGTAGCACACAATTGTTTCCAAAATCCTGTCCACTACAAGAAGATTTATTGGTCTGTGATCCTCAGGTTTGGTTGGCATTGACACCTTTGGTATCGGTACAATGACACACGTTTTAAGGTCTGTAAGTACACGTTGTCTCGAGTGAGGTGTTGATCAAATGTAAAAGTGGATACCCAGTCACACCAAATGTTTCTTTACAAATTTTACGTTACACACTGTATCCGCTGTTGATTAATTTTTCAGATGCATCACTATATCCTTGGGTTCATGAATGTCTTATTTTTGAAAACGGTTTAATTTTGTAGCAGGTTTTCTTAGCAAGTGTCAACAATTCTTTTTTTATAGTTGGTTTACTGGATGCAATACTGATGATACCTTTCGAATAGAAGTTATTGGAGTTTTCTTCAATGCTGTCCCTATCTTCTTCAAAATGGGGATTATCAAATGATAGTATATATTTTTTTTATTTTATTTTTATTTTGATACTACCTACAAATCGATACCTGTTACAGACTGTTATTCGCTGATACCTGTTCCGCCGTACGCGTTCCTAGTATTCCGTATGAACTCTAATTTGTAGAGCTGTAATTCCAGCTTTTCTCAAGCAATACCAACATTATACCGTGCATGTTTTTGGCATTGAGGTTACACTTTTTTGTAACATGAACCTCCTCTTTGTTGTTGTTTATTTGTAGTGAGTAACCAAGAATCATATGTGGTCAGAGATCTGGGAAAAGTCGCGTGGAGCATCAACCATATCATAATCATTTCGATCAACGACGAAGACAAGTTGTTCACCTTTGTGCACTCACGAACGATTTGAGTAAGACCCGAGTCATTGGCAATTTTAAATAGTTTATCTTTACTTGACTTTTTATAATACAGTCTGATTTTCAAATCACCCATGATCACTGTCTTATTGTTACACACAAAATCCTCATCAAATAAATTTCCCAAAAAAGCCATGAATGAATCTACATTTCCATTTGGTGACCTATACAGCGGACCAATAATTACTGCTTCAGAGTTTATCTTGATATTAGCAAATATTGCTCAATATTCATGTTATGGAGTCGCCGATATATTATTTTTTACGTAAGATATCACTTTTCATCCACTATATTGCGGCCCCATATGCTACTATAGATCTGATTACCGCGGTATTTGAAATAGCGCTTAACGCTACGTAGCCTGAATAACGCCATGCGGTAACTTTATTAACGTGAACTACGTTATGTCTCCGATTCTCCTCCCAGAACAAATAATTATGGACCCACCCGTTTTTCAAATAGAATACTACAATAAAAACATTTTCGACTGTGATTTTTTCACAACAGCTTCATTTTTTTTATGAAACATTAGGAATCATCATGTCAATTCCTAGTGTACTAATTATAAATAAATAACTTACCATGAAATTAAAGTTGGAAATAACTTTCACCAGGAAATCTATCCAATTTTAGTTGATTTAAGTCCAAATTTTTCACGATTTTCCACCGCAACACATGAAAACTGCAGCACTTATGTCAAAAAAGTTGTTTGAACTTGCTCCTGGAACATGCAAAAATTTGAAAATACCATCTTGAAAGTGAGGCAAGCAAGTACTTCCCCAAGTGAAAGCAGGCCCCGCGGTACTTTAATATTTCCAGAAAGAAACATCGGCTTGATATGCTTATTAGACTTTCATAATGCCAGATATATTACCAAAGGAAATTGAAAAGACTTGCTTCCAGGATTAGCTGGTACAGCTGAAACAATATTGCGGTGTAACGAAATTTGGTCATGAATTTATGAAACGACTGTGATTGACCTAGATACATTCATTATACCGATCCGTCTCATCTCGTATGTATGTGAGTTTACTGGTGATCCAGTATCCTAGAAGAAACTACATCATAGATGATACAAGTTTACTACTTCCTTTTTTTTGCTTGGTTGGCACGGAATGATTGCAAATGAAATTACTGCGATTTCAGAAACGAAGTGAATACCTTTCCTCAATTCATGATACAAGCTATTTAGGCAGTATTATTTTATCTCTGTATGCTACCGGTTGTTGATATCACGCCAAAAAAAACATACTTCTTTTGTTCTTCTGCTCACTTTCGTATAAGATTGTTCTAACGAATAGGTACATTTGCACTTGGAGTGAATCTGCCATAAGCAAAATCATCAGCCTGAATATGCATCAATCTTTCCGCTTCACACCAGACATAATGAAAACATTTGGGATTTTACTCTGATCTTGCTGCTCTATAAAACAGGCGTTACGAGCCATTCACAGCGTAGGCTTACAGCACCTGTGGAAGCAAACCGGGGCATTACGCACGCACTTTCCGGAATACTGGCTTATTCAAAGCCCTTCCCGCCTTCCTGATAAAGAATAAATGACTTCTGTATCTGTTTACAGTGGGTGAACACCGCACGTCCTCTCGTAAAAACGAGATTGGGATGCGGCAAAAATTGGGATGCTACTGCAGAATTCATAGCAGACAGGCATACTGGACTGTTATATCTGTGATGTCCTTTTCTGGAAAAATCTTTTCTGACTAGCTGCTTTGTCGCATTTTTTTAAATAAATTGTCAAGTTTGGCTTGCTGATGATTAAATATCGATTTATTTCAATTTCTCGTATGTAAAAATGTTCTTGCTTGTCCTCTTGTAAAGAGGTGAGTGAAAGTGATAACTCTTCCGCCACAGAGATTAATAATGATTATTGTTGGTTGAGTAGTTGAGAGTGCCTTGAAATTTGAATGATTAATTCAAGTAAATTCACAGACTTCTGGTATACAGTGTGTCCTCGGATCGACGCATGTATAAGTGAAAAAGACAAAACAAAATTGAATCTTCTGGGGTTCAGCCCTTCTTGGATGGAAACTCATTTGTGTCATAATTTTAGTTTCCAAAAATGAGGTATGTCTTGGAAATTAACCTAAAAGCTATTTCTCTCACCAGTTAAGAGCTTCTTCTATAGGAGATACGACAAAAAGTTATTGAAGAAAGTTGTTAAGAATGGAAAACGGAGTTGTACTGCAAAATTTTGAAGAAATAAGATAATTCTTTTTAATAGATCAAGCAATTCTGTAAAATATAAAAGTAATTAAAAACCAAGAAAACACAAATAAACGTTCAAAATACCAAGATTAAATGTATGTCCATGCTGTTCTATGAATCCTATTCTGATAATACAAAATATCAAAGTAGGCGTGAGGTTTTGAAATTTTACATTCTCACTTAGTTTTTTATTCTGAACAACTTTATTCAATAACATCTTGTCGTATCTTTCATAAAAGAAGCTCTTTACTGGTGAGAGAAATAGCTTTTTGGTTTATTTCTAAGATATACTCACTTCATTTTCCTAAACTAATAATTAGTTTCTATTCAAGCAGGGCTGAACCCCAGAAGATGAAGTTTCAATTATTTTTTTTTTACTTTTTCACCTATTCATGCGTCGATCACACTATATATTGAGATCGCATGAAAAAATCGGAATGAATTATTGTTCAATGAATTAACTGTGGGTATACTAAATGTGATTTTTAAAATGGAATGCCAAGGCAACCTGAATCTCCTACTCTAATAATATCGTGACCCCAAGAACGCAACATCGCACCTGATGTAGTAGAAATAATAATATAATATTGTTAATCAAAGTCAACAGATTTTAATATTGAATACAGTCCAATAACAGTTTACAAAATTTCAAACCTGTTATACGTCGACGATCTAAGGCGTTTTTTCTTGTTAACTGTATTCGTTCTTGTTTTTGAACCGTATTCAAGAGCTGAGGTCATTGATTTAACACTCAAGAAAAAAGCACCGTTTCAAACCAGAATGTCATAAGGCAGATTTTAAGATTCATAGTGTCATCCATAACTTGAGTCAATTTTGTTCTCACCTATGAATGAACAGGAAACCGCTACTTTTGATTTGGTCTCCAAATCAATAGTTAAAATGAAATTATTCAACTTCACCTTCACGAGATTTTCCTTCATCCCAACGAAGATAGTAGTAGAAAACTGGATTATCAGTATCAGTCTCCCTTTATCACTGAAGTTCTTGTATTTGGTTCGGAGGTGAATGGCGAAATATTTTCACCTTCACCACAAAAATTACATATTAAATGTATACATTCACCATAAACAAATCAAACACAAACTGTTGATAAGAGCGAGAGCTCTATGAGCCTCAGAAGAGATGGAGCTATTTGACAGCTTTATGGATCACAGTCCGCCTTCTTTTTGAATACGGTTCAAATCTGACGTTTGTGACGTCACCGTTTAGCAAGAAAATGCCATGTATAGTGAAGGCCAAACAACTTTGGATCTACGTCATCGTTGCCACCAGGCTCGCTGTTATGAAGTTTGCTGGTGGCCAAATTTGGTCACCAGCAAATCACATAATAACTCGCTTGGTGCCAATTATGACGTGAATCGAAAGTTGTTTGGCATTTGCTGTATTTGAACCAGGTTGAACCGTATTAGTACAAAAAAACGCCTCCAAAGTCTAAAGTCTCCGGACATTAGTCAACTATCCTCGCAATTAGAAACCAATGCCACGTTCTCCAAGGACATACAAATGAACTTCAGACTAGATAAATACGCATCAGCCATAGAAAAAAAAATACAACAAGAATTTAATACATTCTGACCAAGTTGGATTGGCAATACCCCTGTAAAATTTCAGGTCATTAACCGATTGCAACTTTTTTTTTCTTGAAATGTCAAGTTATGAAGGGTCTACTATCGGACAAATTTTGAAATGTTTATTTCAATTTTTAGAGCATAATATAACGGAACTTTTTGTGATAGAAAATGAAGAAATTTTATCATGAATAAATACGTCATTTCATTGGATTTGGAGTGCTTCCAAATAGCTGTGACCAAAATTTCATGAAAGTATATTAATCGATAACAAAGTCACTTGTTTACAGTTTGCCACAGATTCGAGTGCATGCATGAGGATCTCGGTTATTATAAGAGATACAGGGTCGGTTGAATGGCCACAAAGTTGCGCATTTTTATGCTCAAGAAAATGCCATTTTGAATTTTGAAAAATTCCGACTACCTCGGAAGATATTAAAAAAACCCAAATTTCGCAAAAACGTTTTTATTTCCCGCGTTTGTTTTCAAAGACATTTCAAAATAAATTGCACTTTGTCGTTGCCACTTTTAAAATCTGACGTTTCGTCTTCGAGATGTCGTGATCAACTTTATTTTTTCACATATGGACTTGGATTTTTCATTTTATTTCTAGTTATCTTTTGACGTCCTTAGGGCATTGAAAAAATAATACCAGAGAAGATCAGTCGGGCAACTCTTGTCTCCCTAAGACGTAGTTTGGTTCATAAACCCATCTTTATCCAACACGTTATTCTCATGAGATAACCTGCACAACTAAACAAACCTAATAGACGGAACCAACATCGAAATAACATCCAATAACGATAAATTCGAGGATAAATTTAATGAAATTAGATCAAATCCACAAATGACATGGAAAATAAAATACATTAAGATAACTGAATCAATTTTTGCGAAAATGTTCAAAAATATTGCCATTTCAAAAAATAATTGAGAATAACAATAATAGGTGAATAATAATTGAAAATATTGAGGTTGCAAAGGCAACTCATCACTCTACATCCTCATCTTATCACCGCAATGCCTCAAGGATGTCAAAAGATAACTTAAAATAAGATAAAAAATCCAGGTCCGTATTTAAAAAAATAAAGTTGACAATGGCAGCTCGAAGACGAAACGTCAGATTTTGAATTTGATACAATCACCTTGTAGAGGAAAAAGAGAGGCAATGACAAAGTGTAATTCATTTTAGAATGGCTTTTCGAACAAACGCAGGGAATAATAAAAACGTTTCTGCGAAATTTTGGTTTTTTTCGAATATCTTCGCAAGTAGTCGGAATTTTTTAAATTCAAAAATGGCATTTTCTTGAGCATAAAAATGCGCAACTTTGCAACTATTTAACCGACCCTGTATCTTTCATAATAACTGAGATTCCCATGCATGCACTCGAATCTGTGGCACCCTGTATATACTGGAAATAAATTAAAAAAAAAAAAGTTACGACAACTTAAATGTCATACATTTTCTGAGACAATGGTCACAAAAGAACACCCTGCATCAACAGTTGCCATGGAGATGGAGTTACTTGTTGGCACTACTTATGCCCGTTTGCACCGTTCCCTTGAACAGCTGTTTAAAAATATAAACAATGATTATTTGTGAAACGTATTGCACCGTCCAGTAAACCATGTTTAACGACCACTAAACGAAGATTAAACTAAACAGCCATATTTGGACGTTTAAACTTCAAATGTATGATTAGCATAGCAATTTTTGCGGTGAGCAGTGCGTGATTTTTTCCTGGATTTATTATTTCGAATATTTCTATAGCTCGTGTCATTTTGTTCAATACACATAATGGATCTTGACGATTTTGATGATATTTTCATAAATGATGATTTGGATATTTTGGACATCATTGATTATGGATTTCCTCGAAAAATGTATGCCAGAAAAAACCATTTTCACGATTTGGATGATTTTGATCAGTCTTTTTGTTTTCTAGTACGTGCTTATATTTGGCACAAATATTTGCGATTAAAAGTTTTTCATCATTTGAAAAACTGATGCACCGTTGTCTCTTCATTTTCGTCGTCGTCGTTCCCAACTAAATCCACTCAACTTAAGACCGGCACTAAAGAAATTCAGATGAAACCGTTGAACCGTTCACAATTTGTATTTTCAAACCGAAAACAACGAACAAAAATACTCGAAAGTGGAAAGTGAAGTGAAATCACAACTGACACTGACTATTGACTATGGTTAAGGTTAGGTATGTTCGGTTAGCTTGTTAGCTACCACAATGAAGTTAGCAACACTTGTGAAATGCGTTGTTGACAAGTTGTTTTCGCTGATTACCTAAACGGTGTCTCATTCTTTGCGGTACAAACCTTATGAAATCTAATCAATGATTAAATTAAACAATTGATTAGTTAATCAACGTTTGAGGCAAGAACGGTGCAATCGGGCATTAGTGTCAATGTAAAATGACCTATTTATTGACAACAATATTCAATTGCAGTTTGTTTGATTCTTTTGTATCATGGCTGATTGGGCGTTGTAACTATAGAGGTGGCGGAGAAGTTTGTGGAGTATTGAATGAAATACACGCAGATCGTGCTAACAACAGCTCCGGTACGGTGAATAAAATGAACAAAACTTTTTGTGAAACTGATGCAGTATAAAAATGCTTTTGAAACGTTATCCTCTCCAAAGAAGACGCATGAATGATCAAGCTATTTTAGATTATTTCAAAAATAATCCTTATGCCGGTTCAGATTTGAATGCACCTCGAAAAAATATTTGGCGATGTTTCAAGGCAAACAAAATCAACCCTATCCAACCAAAAATTTATTATTTAAAGAACAAGCAAATTTCACCAATTCTTGATTATAATGCAAATGTAATTCCGTCACTTTCATCGAATGATATGCTATTTCAAACATCTTGTTATTTATTATGTAGTACAGGTAATAAAAAAAAATCCATGGCAACTGTTGAAGCAGGGTATTCTTTTGTGACCGTTGGCTTGGAGAATCTATAAATTTCAAGTTGTCGTAGTTTGTTGTTGATGAATATATTCTCATGAAATTTTGATCACAGCTATTTGGTGGCACTCCAAATCCAGTGGTGTATCTAATAAGAAAAATCACCAATAAAAATTCCATCACGAAAAAGTTTTGCGATAAACATTGAGTTGGACAGTTTAAAGTTTGTCCCGTAGTACACCTTTCATAACTTGACATTAAAAAAAAGGATGAAATCAGAAACTATACCAAGCTTGAAAATCACACTACAATTAACATCTGTATAGCCTAGATGTGCGGTTTAAAAGTTGCTAAAAACGAAACATTTCTCAAGCTTTTATACAGTGTGTCTGCTTAAGTTGGCCACATATGGGAAACTTTTTTATTATTAATTTTAGGAAAAAAAGTTATTCTTTATAAAAAGTTCTGCATGTTCCAAAACCTAAAATGCAACCATCAGATATTACATTTTTTCATTTGAATTAATGCATTGATTTAAATGTCCAATAATTAAAATAAGAGATTACTGTTTAATATCAATTTATTTATAAAATTTAATAAATTTAAAAAAGAAAAAAACAATCATTTTAATGGTAGTGTTTATTTTTCTTTACAACAATTTTCGATATTGTCAAATTTTACTCTTGAGTGAAATTCATATTTTTTGACAAACCTCGTATACGACTGAAAAAATGTAATATCTGATGGTTGCATTTTAGGTTTTGGAACATGCTGAACTTTTTATAAAGAATAACTTTTTTTCCTAAAATTAATAATAAAAAAGTTTCCCATATGTGGCCAACGTAAGCAGACACACTGTATGTACAGGGTGATTTATTTTCAGCGACAGGGTTCCAGTTCTCGTAAACTATTCATCGGAGAGGCTTGCGGCAAAAAATTTTAGTACTAAAACGGCCAAGAGAAAAACCTGGAAAATATTTTCAAGTTTCTGAAATGGTCGCTAGGGGGCGAAACAACCAACACCAAGTAGAAAAATACGATTTTTATGGAATTTTGTCCAATGAAAATATATCGATGAGCTCATTTTCATATAAACTGACTATTTACCTACACTTTTTGTCCGAAACATTTTTTTCTATCTATCATAATAACCAAGTGGTGGGGAAAGTTCAATTGTTTTATTAAACAAACGAAGATTTCTTCCGTTTCGCTTGACCGATTTTGACGAACTTGGGCTCATATGAAAAAGAATAGTCTACGCTATAAAATGCTCATTTGCTTTTTAATTTGTAACATTCGCCGTCGCCGCTAGATGGCGTTAACTGAAATGTTAGCATATTTTTGAGATTTTTCCAAAAAAATCAGATGTAATGGTATATCTATTTTCATATATTTTAAAAAGGGATACATTTTTCTATAGAAAAAATTTAAAAAAAACATGAAAAAAATTTAAAAAAAACAAAAAAAAATCATATTTTTTTTAGGAAAATGTATCCCCTTTTAAAATATATAAAAATAAATTCACCATAACATTTGATTTTTTTGAAAAAAACTCAAAAACATGCTACCATTTCAGTTAACGCCATCTAGCGGCGACGGCAAAGGTCAAAAATTCAAAACCAAAAAAGTGTTTTAAAGTGCAGATCATGCTCTTTCATATGAGCCCAAGCTCGTTTGAATCGGACTAGCGAAACGGGAGAAATCTCCATTTGTTTAATAGAACAATTGAACTTCCCCCGCCACTTTATTATGATAGACAGAGAAAAACGTTTTAGACAAAAAGTGTAGGTAAACAGTCAGTTAATCCAAGAATGGGCTCATCGATATATTTCATTGGACAAAATTTCATAAAAATCATATTTTTCTACTTGGTGTTGGCTGTTACGCCCCCTAGCGACCATTTCAGAAACTTGAAAATATTATCCAGGTTTTTCTCTTGGCCGTTTTAGTGATAAAATTTTTTGCCGCAAGTCTCTACGATAAATAGTTCACGAGAACTGGCACCCTGTCGCTGAAAATGAATCACCCTGTACATATTATTATGTATACCTACCATGCATTGGGGATATTTTTGATGACAAAAAAGTAAAAGAAGTTTGACTATACCACGACATCAAACATAATCCCTAGTGATAGTTTTTGTTTGCTTTAATGAAATATCTGTGGTTAGTTTGTTATGAACAATTGAGCGTGAAGATTGCGTTTTTCTTCTGTTATTTGAATATAGAATTTAAATCAATGGTACAATCAAAAAAATTGTCAATGAGAAAGTAGTAGAGAATGAAAAAAACAAAGAAAATGAGCACAAAGCCAGTCGCATAAGTTGATTTTTAGCCGATAAAAACCGAAAAAAAGAAAAATTCCATGCATTTTTCAAATATCCATATCTCAACTAATTGTGAAGTTGTTGAAATGTTTTCTGAAACATGATAGTCATCAATGCGTTCTTCTTCTTTTTCTAACCTTGTATGCTTCGCGCACATCAGGGTCATTTGCTCCTCATCCTTCCAGGATAAGGGTGTTTTCTTCAACTTTGTGAAACCGTGTTCCTGTGTCTGCTACTCCACTCCAGTCTCTGATATCACGCAACTAGGAGTGTTGCTTTTTCCCAGGTTCTCGGCGAACTTCAATTTTACCTTGGAGTATAAGTTTTGAGAAAAAATACCATTTATCACGAAGTATATGACCCAAATAAGACATTTTCCTATGTTTCACGATATTCATCAGTTGTCTTCTGGTACCTGCTCATCAGAGAACTTTTTCATTGGTATCGTGTTTGGTCTATGATATCCTCAACAGCCTGCGAAAGTTACACTTTTCAGACCACGATTTAGCTCCGTATAGTAGCACGGGCCACACGTAACATTTTAGTACTCTAAGTCGCAAATCAAGAAGAAAGTCTTCATGCAGCAACATGTTCTCAAGCTTAAAAAATGTTGTTTTAGCCATTCCTACTCCGGTTTTGATCTCTTTATCACAACCCCACTTATTATTAACAACATCACTCAGATACCTGAATCTGGAAACTTCCTCGATGGTCTTTCCGTTTATCAAGATGTGGAGATCCGCGGGCTGTCTACCAATACTCATGACTTTTGTTTTTGATATATCAATATTTAACCCGTATTTCTTTCCCTGGTAATCTATTTTGTCAATCTGATTTTGTAGCTGTGCGACAGTATATGCTATAAAGACTGTATCATCGGCGTATCTCAGGTTATTCAAGGGCCTGCCATTGATTTTTATTTCTGTCGATTCATTTTCAAATGCTCATACCTTCTTCACGTATATGTTAAAAAGTAGAGGTGACCAAATACATCCCTGTCGAACACCTTTCAAGACATCAAATGGTTCAGTTGCAGGATTATTTTTAATTCTCACATCTGCCATCTGATTCCAATATAGGTTTTTTATAAATCTTATGTTTTTTTTGTCTATACCAATTTTCCCAATCTTGTAACCAACAGTTCGTGCTTTACATTGTCAAAAGCACGTTGGTAATCTATGAAGAATACGTGGACATTCTGTCGTTGGTCATAGCATTTTTGTATTAGCAGTTCCAGATTCAATAGTGCTTTTCTTGTACCTAAACCCCTAATAAAATAATCCAAACTGGGTGTCCTCATTCATTTCTTCGCATTTCCTGATATTCCACAATGTTTTATTCGAAGAAATGCTTCTAGCGCGTGGCTCATTAGGCTGACGAGCCTATAATATTCACATATCTTGGGGTTGGCCTTTTTTGGGATTGATGCAAACGTTGATTTTAACCAGTCTTGGGGAATTCGTCCTACGCTTTTTTTTTTATTAAACAGGTTTGTCAGAAGCTTCGTATTTACCTGTTTGAAGACCTCGGCATAAACATCGTCATGACTTGGACTTTTGCCATTTTTCGCAGAACTCGGACAACCTCACATTCAAGGATGCTGTTCCTCAGGTATAGAATCAGGGTCTTCTTCTCAGTTATTCTGAGAAAGGTTTGTTGCATATGTATTCCATGTATCCTATAATTCACCCTGTTCTAGAATTAATTTTCCGTCATCGTCATGTAGTGACGTTGAGGGTGTATTTTCACCGATGCCTGTTATTTGCTTCAACTTTCTATGGAGATTGAAAGTGTCGTGTAGTTTGTTTGAGTTTTTCAGCCTCTTCACATTCACTTTTAACCCAATCTGCATATTTTATCTAAGCTTTAATGCAACTGTCAAGTTGTCGTTATCGAAAAGGCTCAGGTTTTGCCAGTCGTTTTTGTTCCATAAGATTTATTATTTCATTTGTCATTCACATCTTATTTTTCACATTAGGTACACTAGTTGGGACATTTTGAGTGGACTCTTGCATAATAAATTTCAGGTCCTGCCAAATATCGTTCGGATCTTCTTCTTAGTTTGGATTATTTTCCTCGCAGAGCCTAGCCATTTCGTTTTTTATAATTTCTTTTTGCTTTGGATCATTTAGTTTTCGAACATCTGGCTTACGTTTTCCAAATTCTCTTCTTAGTATTTTGCAACGAAAACTGAAATGAGCAATAAGGGGACTGTGATCAGATCCAATACCCGCACCAGGGTACGCGGACACGCGCTTGATGCTGTTGTGGAATCTTCTGTTTATTAGAATATAATCTACACTGTGGGCCAAATTAATTTAGAACCTAGTTTGATCCTCAATAACTTTCTTGTTTGTTTATGGATTTAGATGAATTTTGGATATCATATTGGTCAATATGTTCTGGATGTTCCTTCAAAATTGAGTTTTCGAATTTTGGACAGGACCGGACTTACGACGTTTTTATAAAATTGGTGCATTCAAGCTCGTTGCAAAAACGAACTGCGATACGTACAGACCAACTGATATATTTTTTGAGAAGGACATTAGTGGGAAAAGGTATCCCGATAGTATCAATATTTTGAACCATAACCTGAGAAACTATGATTTTTTCTATATGATGGTGCTTGTCGGCATAAAAACTATTTCACTTCATTTTGATCAAAGTTTCTTCAAATTTCATAGCAACGTTGATTGTTTGTTAGAGATTTGTCGATTTTTTCACATTTCAGATTTTTAATTTGGAAAAAAAAAATACCCAATTATTATTTTTTTTTTCCGTTTTTGAACTTTGTTTTTCACTCGATAATTTAAAAGGGGCCGCAACATTGCCGTGCATAAATGTTCTTTTCCATTAATCGTTTGATCGCGATTTTATCTTTCATAGATAGAACCATGTCTACGTATCTAAAATCAAACAGGCAAACTCTGGAATCTCAAAAATGTTAACAATTTTCAACAAACAATCAACGTTGCAATGGAATTTCAAGAAATTTTGATCAAAACGAAGTGAAATAGTTTTAATGCCGACAAGCACCATCATATAGAAAAAATCATAGTTTCTTAGGTTATGGTTCTAAAATATTGATATTATTGGGATACCTTTTCCCACTAATGTCCTTCTCAAAAAATATATCAGTTGGTCTGTACGTAGCGCAGTTCGTTTTTGCAACGAGCTTAAATGCACCAATTTTATAAAAACGTCGTAAGTCCGTTCCTGTCCAAAATTCGAAAACTCAATTTTGGAGGAGCATTCAGAACATATTGACCAATATCATATCCAAAATTCATCTAAATCCATAAACAAACAAAAAAGTTATTAAGGATCAAACTAGGTTCTAAATTAATTTGGCCCACAGTGGTTTGTGACACCGTCGCCAGGTGATTTCCACGTATAAAGACGTCGCGAAGGCAGCTGGGAGAAATTATTCTATATAACTAGACCCTGTTCCTAACATAGTTCAACCAACCTGTATTCACGTTCATTGGGCTCGCCTAGATCAAACGCACCCGCTATTCCTAGTTCAACTCCTTGGCCGACCTTCGCATCAAAGTCTCCGATCACAATGGCGATCTCACTTGTTTTAACTACAGTGAGAACTTCCTGAACTTGTTGGTAGAACAAATCAGTTTCAGCATCTGGTTTATCGTCTGTAGGTGGGTAGACTCGTACCAAATTGATATTGATTGGTGTGGCATGGATTTGCATTGATATAATTCGGTTGGAGTAGGCCACCACATTTTTTACTGATCAAGATATGCGATCATCCACAATAAAGCCAACCCCATTTCTGTGATCCCTACTGTCATTGAATCTCCTGAATCCACGCCATCGTAATCATTTAGTTATTCCCAGGCATAGGAAGTCTATATTTCGAAGGTCTTATTCATATAATATTGCCGCTTGCTCCGAACTAGGTACTCACGATTTGAGTTTTTCAATTAAATATTTTTCAAGACAAAATGAAAAAAAAAATTGTTCAGGTCTCAGTGTTCTTGAATTGAGGTCCTGATTTGTTATTTATTGTATTAAAATATGTTGATTCTCATAAGTATGTATTTGCTTTGCCAAGATAAATTTATCATAGATACTATTTGTACAGCACATGGGGAAGAATCGGTACTTGTTACCTACCATGTTGCCGTTATCAATCCTACTGTTATTCCTTAAGTTATGGTAGCATGTGGATTCAAAATTGGGTTGGTAATAGATGTATTATTATGATAATTATTATTACTATTGTTATTATTGAAAGAGTAGTAAAACACACCTCTGCTTCTCCGACAGGTACCGTTTTTGGGCCATCTGGTTTCACTCACACCCATGATTCATCCTGTCCATTTCTTTTACTGCATTGTCATGCTTGACAGCCTAAAAAATTGTGCGTACATTCTAAGTACCGATACGTAAAAAACCGGCAATAGTTTTTTTTTAGAGGTCAAAAAAGCACAATCCCTTTTCAACAAAAAAAGTGTTTGAGCACCATGAGTGAGAAAAAAAATATACTACGAATTATTTATATGACCATATTTTCAATATGCGTGAAAGTTGGGAAAAAAATGTGGCGTGCAAGACTTTTGGAGGTGTGTGTGACAATAACAGAGATAAAACGTGAATACAAGGACCTAGCTGAGGGAATAAAATTGATGTGAAAAATTGAAGAGGTCCTCACTCTGCCCATAGTCGTCTCACTCATTTGCCTCATACCACCGGAGTTACTCGCAGGATTCACGAAACATAATGTACCACTTCAACTGATAACATACAAGCAAATAGCAGTGATCCTAGAAACATGTCGTATAGTCAGAAAAATCCTGAAATAAGTCAACAGGTGGATTTTGCGAAATCTCTCATTAGCTTTCACCACATAGAGTAAATGTGAGACTCAACAATTAAAAAGGTGATGGTAATAATAATTACATTACCATTTTATCACCAAGCCAATAATTCTACACTCACATCTGAACATAACTTAAAAATAACAATAGGGTTGATGAAGGCAACATGCTTGATAACAAGAACCGATACTTCTTTATGTGCTTTACAAATAGTATATTGATGAACTTGATAGAAAAAATACATACCTACGTAAATGAACATAGTTTGAACTTTGTCAGTACCTCAGATCAAGAACCTTGAGACCCGAACAATTTTTCTTCACATTTTGTCTTGGAATATTTAATCGAGAAAACCAGATCACATGTACCTAGTTTGGAACAGATGACAACTTAATGAGAAGAAGACCTTCAAATAGATCTCCTATCCCTTTGAATAACTGGACTATTCGATGACGTGGATTCAGATTGTGAATCCTCCCTATGCTTTATCATTTACGGTGAGATAACGTTTACGTTATAATTGTTCACAAATGGAAATAATTTATTTGATAACATCGTATCCATGGCGAAACATACACGTTAAAATAACGTGTGGGATACAGCATAAGGGGAATTTGTCAGTACGATATGACTGTCCATCATGTAAATATGACCACAGTATTCGAAGGCCAGAAAGAATTCCGATTCAGACTCATGCATCTGTTTTGAGTTTTTCGGATTCTTTGTGTATCATTTGTTGGCCCATACCACATCATTCTTCTTCTTGTGGTGTCTATCCATTCCGGATGTTGGTGATCATTATGACGATGCGTACTTTGTCGGCGGCCACACGAAAAATACCTATCAGAAACCATGTGCGCAAGTTTTAAAATCATGATATTCTTCTTCTTCCAGGTTCTCTCCTGCTCTCTACTTTGCCCTTCAATATCAGTTGTAGTAATTCATAGCGTTGGCTGTTTCTCATTGTATGTCCTATATATTCCAGCTTGCGCAATTTTATCAAATCTAGCAATTCCTTTTCTTTACACATTCGTTCTAGGGAACTAAGATCTGATATGGTCCGTCCATGGGATTTTCAAAATTCGTCGGTATTACCACATTTCAAACGACTCGAGTAGCACTGGAGAGACATAGCACTTCAATAGTGTGATCTTGGTTGGCAGAGATAAATCGTGGCACTTGAACAATTATGACAATTTCTGAAATGTGGATCTGACTTTTTCTACTCTGCTTTTGATTTCGAGAAAATGGTCCCATGTTTCACTTTTCATTGTTCAAAGGTAGGAATATGTCTGTACTCTTTCTAATTTTAAGTCCTTGGCGAAAACCCGGATACAATTCTAAAATCACAAGGCACGGCATGCTGTGTTGCCAAGTCAACGAGTAGAGGTTCAATTATTAAGATATATTGCAGATTTATAGGTAACGCTCCTGCCCATATGGCTGCTCCTGGCCGAGTATAAAGGTACGCTCCTGCCCAGCGTAGCCAGTGGATGTTCTCTCAAATATCGTTTGAAAAGTAACGCTCCTGCCCAACCTATCTTGTGCTAAGATCTTGTATAACCTCGACTCGTTTTGTCGTTTTCCTGAAAGACTGTCGATACAAAAATGGCAACGTTGCAAATAAATTGTATCGGTGTTTTCGCCAAGGATAAGTTTTCTATTTGTTTGTTATTTATCGTGAGCGTGGTTTTTCGTTTTTGACACTGACAAATTATATTTTGTTTTTTGAAAATTCAGAGAGAGTCAATATCATTTGACCTCAACCACAGAGCCATCATCTCCTGAAAACTCCTAAGGCTGTTTGCAAACACTACCGTCATAATCTGCATAGCGTATGTTGTTTATACAGTGCGGCTCAAAAAGGTCCTCCGCTTCTAACTTTTGAACCGTTTGAAATATGCGAACGAATTTGGACACACCATGTGAGGACGTTCTGCATTTTTTGACATAGAAGTGAATGTTGAAAATATCAAAACGACAGATGGGTGTCATTTTGGATAAAAAAATCATATGAAAAGGAGGGGTCGAGTGATAACTTTTTTGAAGGCTCTTTGACTCTGATTACAACGTCCGAGTTTCCAGTCACTGCTATCATTCCTGTTGATATGACAGCGTGTTTTTTTTTTCACAATTTTTGCTACTTGATTGATACTCACCCGCAAAAGTTGACTTCTTCAAACTAAGAGGATATGATGAGGTGCAGAAGATCTCTAAATAAGCTTTTACTCAATCTTTTTGACGCGGATGAATTTCACAAAAAAAAATGCGGTGGAAAAACTACTTGTCAAAACGATTTAGTGATAGCTTATTTTGAAGATCTTCTGTACCTCATCATCTCCTCTCAGTTTGGAGAAATCAACTGTTGCGGGTAAATATTAACTGGGTGATAAAAATGAAAAAAAAATCACACGCTCTAACAAAAAAAATAATAGCAGAGGCTTGACACTTGGCAGTTGTAATCAGTGTCGAAGAACCTTCAAAATAAGGTATCACTCGACCCCCCTTTCCATTTGATTTTTTCATTCAAAATAGCGCTTAACTGTCATCAAGACACTTCCAGCTGTAGTAAATCAAAAAATGCAGAACGTCCTCACATGATGTGTCCAAATTTCGTTAGCACAGTCAAACGGTTTAAAAATTAGAAAACCCCCCCCTTTCACCTTTTAGAGAGGCAATGTTTACTCTCCATTAATCTTGATCCCGCTGTTTTTATCTCCCAACGACACTAAATAAGGCCTCTCTATTACCTAGCGCATTTCGAAAACCAATTTGTGTGTGACTTACATGTTCTTCGCATTGTTTAAAAATTCTTCCTTGTATTACTTTTGAGAAGAGTTTCAGAAGATACCTCATAAGACTGATGGCACGGTAATCATTGCAATGTCTGGCATGTGTGTTTTTGTCAAAAGTATTAAAATCGACTCCAGCCACATCTTTGAATATTGAATAACTCGTGTTAGCTGTTTATTGTTTTTTGGGTCAAGCAACTTAAGAATGTTAGTGTACGTGCCATCCGGACAAGGAACCTTGCCGTCTTTCAGCTGATATGAGATATAGCCTTCGTGACTCCGTCTATTGTCATTGATAGACTATCAGTAGAGGTAATATCAGGGATCAGAAGTACATTCTGGTCTGTTATCTGTAAAAAGATTCTCTATGTAGTTGTTTCAGGTGTCCGTTTTCTCTTTGACGTCGATGATCATTTTACCATCTTTGTTATAATATGGTGTCCCAGATGTATATATAAAAATCACACTTTTGTTCTAATGTTTCGATTGCTCTGCATTTTGTGCCGTGCCAATTTTCTTTTGCTCCCCTTATTTTTATATCTTGCTTCATTGTTTTTGCTTTCCGCCTTTCATCTATCAGTTTTAGAATATGGTCTCTTGTCAAGCTGTTCTTTTTCTCTTGTTTAGCGATCAAATGATGCTCTTCTCCAATCTTATTGAGCGAGTCAGACATTCTCTGCAGCCATTCCTCTGCGGTATTTATTTTTTCAAGTTGTCTGCATTTCTCAGTGAGTGGATCTGTCACTCTTTTCTTCCTGTTCCAGACTTCTCATGTCTCATCGCTTATGAGTAGTTTTCTTTCTGACTTTCTTCAATACAACTCTAAATCTTCCAGCCAGAAGTAATGATCCGATGAGATGTCAGCGCCTGTATAGGTCTTGGCAGACAAACAACTACTGTTCCTAAGTCTTTCAATCACAAGAATATAGTCAAACTGATTTCTGATTGTCTTATCTGGTGATTCACAGGTATAGAGTCGACGTGGCAGTAGTTTAAAAAAGGTAATGAGTGTTACCTATTCTTCTTTTTCGGCAAAGATCTTGAACCTCTTATCACGGTCGTTCCTTGAACCAAATCCCGATGAATTCTTCACATTTTTCATCCCCAATTTTGGCATTCAGATCACCCATAATTATTATTATCATATTTTGCTTGTTATGAAGAGCATCTGCTAATGACTTATAGAAGTACTCTGTTTCTTCATCTGATTTATTGGCAGTTGTCACGAATGTCCGGATAATATCCAGTTTGGTCGAAGTACTTTCTATTTGGATGGTCACTTTTCTTTCCGAGATAGGAGCAAAGATTGTAATGTATTTTTGCATGTCCCGGAATATATACATACCTATGCTGGTCGTCTTCGTTTCCAGAATACAAGATCTCATATTTTTCGGTTGTGAAGTTGCCTGAGCCTGGCCAACGCATTTCACTTATGATGATAGGCATAAGTGAAATGCGTCAATTCCAATCGTAGCTATTTCCTGAATGACGTTGTGTATCTTTTCTGCCTGGTGCATTTTCCTTACGTTCCAAGTACATACCTTCGAGATCCTTGTGCATATCTTCTTTTGCTGGTTGACGACCTAGAAGCCCTGCCTCCACTTTTCTTGTAGGAACTTGGATACCGACGCCCATGATCAGTATTCCAATGATTGCTTACTGCCTTTTATGACTTTTCTTGAGACTGTGATGAGGTGGATCTTCCTGATCCCTGTGTAAGTGCCGATATAATTGTTGCAACCACGTCACTAAGTGTCTGATATTCAATCATTGAAGATCCAATTAACATCTTTGCTTTTGGTCAGTACAGAGCAGCCAGCTGCCGCTACTTAATTTTCTCGCCATACCTGGCTACTCCCACTAAGTTTGACCTACAGGTCGATGCAGCTTTCAGGGTGTGGCACGTGGAGCCATAAGTGGAGGCTGACTGCTTTGTGAAGACCAGTAATTATCCAAATCCACCTCCCGTCTGTGACTCTTGGTGTGACTGATCCAAATAAAAGGTGCTACCTCTACAACACAAGCCGTACAACTCTTCCACATCATAGTACTTGAGGATGTGATAGTACTATCGCCTCACATTTTTTTTTAATTTCTGTATAAGGTACATTTTTTTAGAATACTGGTCAAAATGTGTTCCTTGAAGCGGATATTCTGATCAAATAGAAAACCTAAGTCTTTACGGGTATCTTTGGATTGAATTTGTTCTGTACAATTGTGATGATGAGCTCATCAAGAACGTTTCCACTGAACTTTCTTGGTCCGAAGAATAGAGCTCATGTTTTATCAGTGTTGAGACTGAGTATTTGGTCCTGTGATCTTTTAAGGATCGCTTCCAAATTTCACAAGTGTCAGCCTTATCGACAGACAGATAGAGCTGCCTATTATCAGCATGTGTACATATTATGGCAGTTACAAAAAGCTACCTCGTGGTACTCCGTGAGTCAAGGTCAGTTCTATCAATTCAAGGTACTATCAATTCCGACTTGTCTTTCATCTTCCAAAAATGACTCAATTATTGCAATGGCTGTCGAGTCAAGGCCTATATAGGTTGTCCATAAAAATGTAAAAATTTCTTGGATTCAGGTAGTGAATGAAAGAATAAGGATATAAGCTTCTATAATTTTTCTGCCTAGAGGCCCTCCGGAGATATGACCCCTCACAGGACGACTCTTTTCAAAATAACTCTAAAAGTACTCAATATAGTTTGGTGGGAGAAGTTACCAGAATGGTCGATTATTTCAAAAGAAACACGAGAAAACTGCCTTTCATAGATTAGATCAGCAATTGTTTCTCTCAGGACCAGTACCAGTATGGACTCTTTCCCTGCTGTTCAGTAACTTGGTTCGCCACTAAGGCTAATGAATCTTCATAATGTTATGCCGCTAGCAGCATAAATTGCTCCAAGGAAAATAAGAAGAAAAGATGTAAGAAGATTGTAATTTTGACTGAAATGAATTTTTGTTGAAGGATTTTCAGTAAGTTTTTTATTTAAAGTGCATCAGTTGCTTTGAAAACAAATTTTTATTCAAGATTTTTTATTCAGGGGTGTTTATAGGAAGAGGTGGGGGAGGAGGAATGTACGGTATATCGATGTTGGATCTCACAAAAGTATGACGTCTGTACCAAAAGATCCTTACCCTTGAACGTTGATTCCTGAACCGTTTAAAGTCCAGCAATCTCCGAACAAGGGGATTCATGTGTGAATGGATGGAGTTTAAAAGTCGATAGTAGCCATCAAGAATCACATGATAAATCGGCATGATCTTGTAGTCAGTGTGGATATCGTGATTTTTTATATACCAAGGCGTCCATTCCAGTCGCCGCAAAATTTTGTTTTGGTAAGTCTGCAGTTTTTTCACGTTGGTCGGGTTCAAATAAAATGCACCAAGTGCATAGGTGATTTTGGGTCGAATGACAGTTTTGTAAAGAGTTAGTTTTTTGCGTATGTGTAATTTTGAGTCTTTTCTGAAAAGTGGGTAAAGGGCACAATAAGCTTGGTTGGCCGCTCTAAGCTTATCATTCAAATGCGTGTTCCACGATAATTTTGAGTCAATAGTTACACCAAGATATTTGAGGGTTTTCCCCCAAGGTATTGGTGTGTTGTTAAGTTTCAGTCTTGGTGGGTAAGTCTTGTTTGGTAAAGGTTCAACAAATAGTATTTGAGTTTTAAGAGGATTAACACAGATTTTCCAAGTATTGAAATAATTAGTAAGCCGATCCAAATGATTTTGCAGCCTATTTCTGACAACTCCATGACTCAGGTGAGTAGCCACAAGGAGCGTATCATCCGCAAAAAGGAAAAGATTCGTGGTTGGGTATTTTGGAATATCACAAGTGTAGATATTATAGAGAATCGGTGATAAAACTGCGCCCTGAGGGGCACCAGCTTTTATTTTGAAAAAGTTTGAAAATGAGTCGTCCACTCGTACTTTAAAAAATCTATCACTTAAAAAGCTTTTGATCATCAGAACAATATTGCTTGGAAAACCAAGCTTCACCATTTTGTACAGAAGCCTCTCATGGCAGACTTTGTCGAAAGCCTTCTCCACATCAAGGGACACCAATCCAGAAACTTTCCTGGATTGGATCCCTCTAGTGAGACCTTTAACTACTCTGACAATTTGGAGCTCTGTACCATGGTCTGCGGTAAACCCAATTTGAAATTTGGGAATTACCGCATGCTTGTCACAATAGTCTCTGATTCTGGAGAAAATAAATATCTCCAAAAGCTTCCCAAGTGATGATAACAAAGAAATAGGCCGATAGTTTGCCGCAACTGATAAATCTTTTCTTTTTTTCGAAATCAAGATAACATTGGTCAGCTTCCAAATGGAAGGAACATAATTTAGCTGAAGGCATGAATTGAAAATATTCGCCAAAAATGTTAAATAATTTTTGGGTAAGTTTTTGAGAAGTTTGTTACCAATGTTATCTACTCCAAGAGCAGCTTTCCTGGATCTAGAAAATTTGATATGCTCCGAAATTTCTTCCGGAGTGATCAAATCTTCATTTCGAGCTCGAACAAAATTTACAGATTTATTTTCAATAAACCTGCAAATTTTGTCAATCTCCAGATCCTGGATGCAATCGTTGAATTTGACATCAACTTTTGCATCTTCTAAATCACTGTTGACAGAAAATTGGCTGCAAAGGGAATTCGCAAAAATCACAGATTTGGCGCTACTTTCAAAATGCATGACACCATTGTCATCAATAATTGGGGAAATCACACGGTTCTTGGTTTTGCCCGAAAACCTTGATGTTAGCCTCCAGAACTCCTTCGATTCCTCAGCGGTGAGGCTCGAAAGATAGTTCTCGAATCTATCATTTTCATACTTGGATATTAGATTCTTGATCTTATTCGTAATCCGATTAGCAAGTCTTCTATCGTCATGATTATCATGACGATAGGCACTTCGCTTAATCCGATTACGCTTCCGAATCAAGTCTTTGATAAACAGAGTTAGGTCAAAAATGTTGACGGTGTTTAATGGCACTGGAATGGTTGATTGCTCCAAAATTCGATCAATGCTTCCAATGAAGTTCGAGATGGTCAAATCAATGTCCCTCTCGGTCAACAGAGGACCATCTTCAAATTTGGTATTTTGCGCAAGATTTTGGAATTTTGGGTAGTTTGTAATTTTAAGGTACTGGGTCACTCGTTCAATCTCCAACTGGCTCATGATAATTTCGACTGGGTTGTGGTCTGAAGATAATTCATTCAGGCTTGAAATTTTGATGTGTGGTATAAATTTAGATGTGACACAAATATCCAGAAATTCGGCTTTCGCCGGAAGACTGGAGAAATGAGTCGGAGTTTGAGGTGCCAAAATTTCAATAGGATTGTATAAGGGATACTTATACAATTTATTACCGCCAACATTATTTTTCGAACAATCCCAAGAAACGTGTTTGCAGTTGAAATCATCAATTGCTAAGACTGGTAGTGACGAAATCTTGAAAATAGCATCCAAATCTGAGTTCAAAATTTTGACATTAGGACTTTTGTAAAGATAAATTTTAAATGGTTACCTGAATAGCCGTGTGTTCAAACGTACATTGGTTCATTTGGATCTGATTATGAATTATCCCTTTTCTCACAAGAATGGCGGTTCCACCACCAGTGGTGGCCCTGACATTCCTGTATACCGAAAAGTTTGGGACTGAGAATTTTGAAGAGGCTTTGAAAAACGTCTCTTGCAATGCCACAATATCAAATTTCAGCTCGGTAATAAAATTTTGAAATTCAAAGATTTTATTCTGGATACTGTTAGGATTCCAGGATAAAATCTTCAAACCAAAAACTTGGTAGTCCGTGCTTGCTGTGTCACTCATTGGTGACACAGCTTCGGATGCTTCAGAATGGACACTCTCAGATTGTGCATCATCTTCATCCATTTCCTCATCCTCCACAACTAGACTGTCAACTCTGGCCAAGAGCACATCAAAATGATTCTGCAACGAATTTTGCTTGGCGTTGACATCGTTCACAGAGACTTTGATCGGGTTAACTTCTTTTTCAAAAGAGTCAAATTTGTCCAAAATCCTCTTAAACATGATGTCTTTGGTGGTTGAGTTGCTTGGAGTTGGAGTTGAATTTTGAAACACTGGTTCAGAATTAACAGTCTTATCCATGGCAAACTTGAAATTGAATTGACTTTCCCACGAACAATTTCGGTCATAGAAGGACGATTGTTTGAGGGAAAGCGATGAGACACAGTCCGAGCATGCCCAGACGAGCCATCAACTTGGCGTTGGTAAGAATTGTTCGAAGTGGTAGCTGCAAGTAAAGACAACTTGAGTTTTCGTGGATAATTTGGGTTCTTCGGACATTTGGAGTAGCTGGCCGCATGTTCTCCCTCACAATTGCAGCACAGCAGCGGCTTGTCCATATTATTACAGTTCCTGTAATAGTGAGCCCCGACACACTTATGGCACCTTGGATCACTATGACAGGAACTTATCGAGTGCCCGAAATTCTGACAATTATTGCATTGCAATAGATATCCTGGTTGAACACGTTGATATTCAACTTCAATTTAGAGGTTTTGGAGAAATCTCTCCTTTAATAAGCCCTCAGCCGAAGACCAATCGGTCAATAACTTGACCAAACCCGTGTTAAATTGTCTCTTAAACCCTTTGTGTAACCAATAAATATTCAAGATTCCATAGCCCTTACTGGTCAATTCGGATTTGATGTCATCAATGGACATTTCAGGGTTTAAGCTTTGAAAAACCTGGTAATTGCTCGGTGCTGGTCCGGTGAAATTGGCAGTATCTCTATCCCAGAGCTAAATTTGTGATTTTTGATGTTGCTTGCTGGAATTGAAATACCATTCAGACTCAACTCCTAATAGACCTTTGTCCATTCACCCAACCTGGATGTCAGGACTATGGGAGGAACCTTGGATATTTTATTGGTATTGTCAGTATTGGTCGTAGTTGGTTTGTTGTTGGTTAAAGTTGGTTTTGGGTTAATATTTATTAGTAGAAAATTGTTTATTGTTGTGACTTTTCCCCCCAATTTGAGGTTGAGAACCCAAAGTAGGGTTAAAAGTCACACTGACATTTCTGTCAGATTTTTTTGGGGACAAATGAGCCCCTGAATACGCATTTGATACTGGGATGGACGCCAAAGGTAATAAAGGAAAATCACTTACCCGGTCCACTTTCTCTACAAGATCATAACGTTCCTGCATACTTCCAATATAGGATTGTAATTCTGATATCTTGCAATCCTTGATGTCTACTGACTTTTTCAAGTCCACCAATTCACCATTCATGGTGGTTATTTTTAAATAAAGATCCTCAAGTGTCACTGCTCCTGAGTCTAGTTAGTAGCCACTTGAGATTCGTTTATTTTTTGCACTTTGGGTCTCCTGACAGAGAAGTCACTTTCGGGAGATCCAACATCGATATTGCCGTTTTTCCCTGAAATTTTCAAATTAGAGTTAAGTATTGGAGAAGCTTGCCTCTTTATTGGACTCCTCGATGATCGTCGTTGTTGATGAGGGTGTTTCGTTTCACGTGTCAATCCCGCGCTTTTTCTTCCTCGTCATCTTCGCTACCACTATTCCTGCGTCTTCTGCAGTTGCTTGTACCTTTGTACACTTGTTGTACACTTTTTTATCACGTTTTTTAGCACAGAGCTCAAAAAATTCACGATGACGTCAAATGTCAAGGTGACCTACTGCCTTTCATAAAAGTTGTGGGGCTTTTAAAAATCTACATATCTGTCAAAAAATAAAATATGCAAAAAGCGGGCATGAAGTTTTGGCAAATCATATTTATTGAAATGAAATCCCCTGTATATTGTTGGGTATTCAGATTCTTTCCTCAGTTTTGAACAAAAATCTTGATACACATATTGTTCCGAAATCCGATCGTTATCGAGATATCGCGATTTATTAATGACATTTTTGCATCTGTGACATGCTATAAGGTTGAACGGTTCAAGATAGAGAAAAATGGACTACACTCTCTCGCATTACCTTTTCAAGAGCTATTCTCATTTGAATAGAAGGTATTGTCATTTTTTAATTTTGTTTGACATATCTTCAAATTTTTTGAAAAGAATTGATTGAAGGTTCTTGGATAGCTCTTGAAAAGTCAAGACTAGAAAGTGCAGACCGGTTTTCTCTATCTTAATTCAAAAATATTTTATGTTTCACAATATTTGTTTAGATTGAAGAAAGAATCTGAATATTCATCATTATATTATAATTTTATTATTAAAAAAATGCAAATTTGATGTGCCATAACTCTATGCCCGACTTTGTGTATTCCAATTTATCACAGATATTTAGACTTTTGAGAGCCTCACAACTTGTATACTAATATTTTTTTTCTTACTCGTCTATCTTTCGAAATGATCGACCGTTCTGGTAATTTCTCCCAACCCTGTATGACGGAGACTACTAAGATTACTATTTACCTCATTTAGTTAACCAGGGCGGCCTATTTACCTCATTTAGTTTACTAGGGCGGCCCAGGTTGTTGTTCGACCTAAATGATAAATATTTTCAAAAAACAATCGGATAGCTTGACCCTTAAGCTTAAACTAAGAAAAAGGTACTCCTGTTCATTATTGATAAAATGAACCGTGCAAGAGAAAAAAGACTACTTTTATCAAAAAAATCATAATTTTCCGCAGTTCACTGACAGATTATTCATCTGGGTTGAGAAAGTTGTTTCCATAAATATGATTCAAAAGAGTCTGATAAGTTGAACCTGGTCGCCTATAAATCACACCTATAACATAAGTTTAGGAGCTCCTGATAACGTGATTTTAACCTATTAGTATTCCAGGAAGTTCACACTTTTTGTGATTAGCGTAAAGTATTTCAGGTTTCCTTTAGACCTCTCGTGGGTGTCAACCAATCACATCTCTTGAGTCTATAGTCATAAATCTGAATGTTAGCTGTGTTGATATTGAAAGTCTTTTGCTGAGATTCTCAACATCAATATGACAGCAATGTCAACTTATGGATCCGATAACTTGACATAGGTCCTGTTCTACAAGAGCGGGCTGACTCAAACCCTGGATCAACTTAGCCCCTACCAAATGAACAAAGGTCAAACATTTTGAGGTTATCTCAAGGTTATTGCGTTAACACAGGGGTTAACTCAATTGATAAACAGACTCATAATATCATTAAAGTTGGTTCAATCCAGCCAATAAACTTATCTTGTTGTTCAGAAACTGGGAGGTGTTTTATTTGGAAAAATAGACTATTAATTCCAAGAAGAAAGTTGTATCGATACCAGTGAAGAAGCCTACCCCTGTAACTGCCCATTCAGCCACTTTGATTGATTATATGTGTACGAACTTTCAGAACTACAACCCAGCATCAGCAAAAGTGCTACCTGCAGAAATCTCTGATCATGATGCTGTTCTTGATCGGATGGTTTTGGGGAGTTGAGAATAGAAGACCATCTAGATTTGGTGGCAAATATAGCTGCTCAAATGTTGAGTATTTTCAACGGCATCTCAAGGGGTTTGATTCGGTAACAATATGGGCAGCATCAGATTCAAAGTTAAGATGAAGATGTTATTCGATAAAAGCTTTCCTCTCTGGAAGTTGAAATGGAAGCGGTAAAAAATGTGATTACACCGGTCTACGCAATCCATAGAAGACTTTGAGAAGTTATATACCTACATCTGACTGCAAATTTCATGAATACTATAGGAACGTTACAACAGATTATCGAGAGGTTTTCGAAACTGCCAAAAAATTGCAATGAGGAAAGGATGAACGATGCTGGCAAGGAAAGATGAAAAATCACTAATGATTTAAATAATTAATGGTCAACCAAATACTCAAGAAAGTCCTCTTTGAGAAAAATGATCATCATTGATTTTGATTTGTTGATGACATTGATTTGTTGAATTGCTGAAATAGAACCAAAAACCTCCATTCAAATGAGGATTTATTATCATATCTTGGAACAACTATTCTGAATATTTTTGTTTTGTTTCATACAGATGTGGAAGAACTGTATCTGGTTTTCAAATCCATCAGAAATGAGAAATCGACTTGTATTGATGAATTAACATTGAGTTAGCATTTTGCTTCCGTATTTGCTTTGTCCATGAAATGTATTGGAATATTTGTGTGTCAATAAAGCATTTTTGATTTGATTTGATTTGAGTTTTTTTAGTGTCTTCCTCACGGAGCATTGGTTGCTCTGACCCAATTAATCAACCACTCATTTTACAATGGTGTGATTTCCGACTGTCTTCCTATCTCCCTGTCTTCACAAGGGAGGTGACATCTGAAGAAGGCATAGATTTTTCCGGATCTTCTCGACTGCTAATCAACCCGATTTTCAGAAATCCTTTTTTAAATTGTTAACTGATAAGGCAAGCCGCGATCGGCCGTGAGAGGATTAGTTAGGTGAGATGGTTTGGTGACGATCTTAGCCCGCTCGTGTTTGATTACTAAGTAAGTATTTGAATTGTTTTGTTTGTTATATCAACGATATAACGATAATACTGCACTACCTTTGATGGAGATAAGTTGTCTGTATTTCCGCATTTTGTCCCATGTACCTAGAAGTTTTCCTGTTTGTGTGTCGTGTAAATATGTATTCTTGCAACTTGAGTCCAAAGTGTTAAAATCGCCCTGATGATGCAATTATATATTGCGAAACTTCGGCCATTTTAAAACAAATTGGACTTTAATTTCACTGATCCTCAAACCCAACAAATTAACCACACTCGTCTACAAATTTGCTGGATCGTTAAATAAACAAAAGTTATATCAACGATGTTTATTGTTGACTTTCCAAGTAAAATTGAATCATTGTGTATGACCGTACTGCAACACCCCAGGCAACACCTGAGTAAATCTAGTAAATTCTAAAACCACAGAATTTGCGAAGTGCTCATTTTACGCAATTTTGTCAAAAAAAAACATACCAATTATACCACGAATTATTGTGTTCAATGTCCTGGTAGAGTCGGTTTTATTCTTTTACTTTTATCTCGGTAATATCTCTAATGCTTGCATAGTCTTGGCCCTGAGCATCGTCACCGCCCCCGGGTCCAAAATCTAAAGTTACGCCACTGCAGCAGGCGCTAATAGGTAATCAAAAATGTGAAGAGTGTCAGTTGGTATTTTATTTGATTTGAACGTTCATTTCCAGTATATACGTAACCAGCATTCTCTTTCTTGCAGCAGATGGTCATCAATTCCTATTAACTTTCTATAAAAAACGTCACTCACTGCTACAAATTAAATTCAATGACCAAACATCACATTCAATTCAAACCTATTGGATACTATTGTGGCTAAGTGGCGGTTAGCGTCAAGGCGTTGTCGTTCTGTTTTCAATTTGGTTTGTTCTTTGAGGGATTAAGGTTGCATTTTGACCCATTATATGAATATTCAGTTGTCAAGAAGGTGTCGTGTCGAAAGGAATTATGTTTTTTTCATGGCAGGATACTCAAAAATCTCAAAATTATTGAAAATCTATATTCGTTAGAACTATTTTTTTTCATTGTAATCATTAGGATGCTGACTCTAAGGTACTAGAAAACCCCTTCTGGGTATTTTTGCAAATATTTGAATGAATAAAAAATTCTTCATGGGCTTCTCCATATCGCCCACTATATTACTATATTGTCGTGAACGATTTGTCTTTCACGCAATCGTCGCCTCAGATAAATATAAAACATCAACCAACAGTTCAATTTGAATTTTTCGTTCTTTCAAAAAAACTTACACAATACATCATCCTTTGTTTATTCAAAACATTATCTTTAAGGGTTAACTCCTTTCTGATAGAAAAAACTACCATAAGATGAAGCCAATAGTTCCCACACAAACTCAAATGAAGCGGGTTGAAGTTCTCGATTTACCGTCAATAAAATTGATTTCTGACATCATGTATGAATCTGATAAAAACCTTCGAGTGCAGATACAGTGTTTTACTGCAAAAGTGTTTTGCGGTTGGAGCCAGTCGAGGTTATCTACACAAGTGTTTATTCTGAAATTTCATTTTGGAACTTAATTGAAATGTTTAAAAAAAATATGCGAGGAAAACCATCAGATTGTTATTGTCTATGACGTTTGATTAGAGTGTATTGCAAGGGTGTGAAGAATAATGAATTGAAATGAGTATGTATTCCTTGGAAAAGTCTGCTTCCAAGACTTTTCAGAGAAGAACAGACTTATCACTTATATCATTAATTTGGATTTCATGCCCCAAACTGATCGGAAATCCAAAGAGATGAACACGAAAATGAAACAAAGCATTCTTTGAATCGGATTTACCACAGGAGAGGGAATCGATTGGCGAAAAGATAATAGCCTTGAGATGAAGCCATAACACAAGCTTGTACAACGGAGAGAGCAACGCCTCTTGTGCAATACTGATACAGCTTTTCCAAAAAGATATTATGAATGACAAATCACTGGAGACATCTGCTCCGTAATATCCGTTAGTCAGTCCAGAATACAGCCAGGCCATAGAAAACCATATTATAGCTCACTCCAGACCTCTACAGAAATGGAAACTGAGCATCACTTATGATACCATCTACGGTATTCCTGAGTTTAGTTAGTAGACGTGAGAGAAAGTCTATCAGTCACAATTTTCACTTCCTAAAACTCAAAAATACGGTAGTGTATCATAATGAAAAAGACTAATTCGGATCCATGAAAATTTTCAAAAAGCTTAATAAGATATGCTCAAAAATGTACAGGTAATAAAATATCTCATTCTCCTCTTCAGGAACATTTTGATGTAATAAACTTGATAAATGTGTGATGGTATTTACATTTTAGTATCACTATCAACGCACTGTTTAAAGGTATTTAATTCCCCTTAGAAGGCTTTAGTGGAAAAGAGCATTTCAAAAAGCCTTTTAAAGGAGTTGAATATTACGAACCTGTGTGAACAGGGAAAGATGTGACATAATTGGATTGTGTTCACTATAGATGGAAATTCCACTGTGGCGTAGGTGGTGTTCAAGAACGCAGATGAATCTCACTTATTTTCATATCCTTCTCAGTACTGCAACTATTTTGTATCGTATTGTACAGTGGAGAGCATTGGAATTCAAACACATCATTTTTTTTTTAATTGGCAACCCTTGTTATATGTGAAAATACAGCACGTGATCAGAAAAATCGGAATGATTCAAAAGTCACGTGAAATAAACCAACACATGTGATCTGTTCGATTGTTCCGCTGTCTCTTTTCACGTGTAGTTTGTCTTCTCCCATGACTTTTGGATTTGAACCATGAAAGACTAACACAAATTATTAATTCAGTGCGGTGTGCATTGCAGTCTGCGCCATGCTCGGCGCCATGCAAGTGAAGTGTGCAAGAAGACTGAACATTTTTTTGAAGATCGTAACTGTATAGCTAGGTGGCATGACTGCTATGAAGAAACATACATTTCGCGCTGCGCTGTCTCGAATCTCAGTTTCACCATCATACAAACATGCGCTCGGTGACCTCATCTGGACACCATGTATATTCGGCAATAGTCTCGCTTCTAAATGCAAAATAGGATTTGTTCAATGTACCTGACTTTATGGTTTTTGTTCTCGATCGTACAGTTTTATCATGAGTCTTAACAAGTAAGTTTTCATGAGCTGTTCTGAACCGACACTGAAAAATATCCCTCCACTGACTGTCATTAAAAGACCGGAGCCAGACATGCTCTGGTTCACGAACTGCGAAAGGACGGCAACTATACCAAGTCTAGTTTTGCCTTGTTATCCAGGCATGCAGTATTTGCCAAGTATGAGGTAGAAAAACACCGATCATCGGAACAAAACAGAGAATGAAGAATTTTCGGCATACTTCGACGTCAAAACAATTAATTCACACAGTTCACCAAAATACGATCATCACATTCACACTGAGCGCTCTGTGTGAGAGACTGGCTTTTGGCATTCATTAATTACGGCATATCTGGTACCGGCACAAGATCTTCAATAATAACTGTTAGCTTAGCAACTACGCAGACGAGAAATTTTATCTTAAACTTACACTGGAAAATGATAAAAGATTTGATAAGCTAAACATAGACCTATAGGTCAAATCAAAAAATCATCTAGTCTCATCGATGATTTATTTGACGATGAGATGCATTTGGTGATAGGAATGGAAAAGAGTCAAAATGTTTAAAAATAAGAAAAGAATATTCGGAACATAACGGAAAAATTGGAAAGGTTCAGAAGAAAGAACTACAGTCCAGGTCAAAATAAAGACACTCTATGAAAAAAAATAGAGATACAATAGTTGTGTGTTTGGTTCGTTGACCATTGGAAAATTTGCGTATTTGAAATTTTATATACGTATTCTTACCCAACGCTTGAAAGTTGTCAGCGAAAACCTTTTTCAAAATACCCAAAAATACTCTAGATAAATAGAAAAGAAAACAAGGATTCTACTACTTTATTGAAAACGGGGCGGAGCTAAAACAATCGTCCCCACTCTCTTTTTCTCATCAAAGTGATATACGCCAGACGGAGATAAATGAAGGTTTTGTGACGTCAGAGAGGGTCGTGGATGTTGATTGGCACTCTTTAGTCGGTGATTACTCTATTGATAGAGGCCGTGGGGCGATTTTTTGATTATGAATGGCATCAGTACTTACTAGTCATATTTTTCATATTTCCAAAATTGTGCAGATTGTCCATTGAGATCATTGGAAATATTCAAGTCAAATCATTGGAAAAAATACATCTATGGATGTAGTGCAATTTTATGCAAAAAATAATGGTGGTGAACAAAAACTCCAACTCTAAATAATTGGTGAGGCGTAGTCGTCCAATGGGCAAACTCAAATCGATCTGAACTATGATCTATTTGAGACCGATTTGAGTTTATAAGAGTCTTCAAAGCTGATTTCAAAAGAGTTTTGAAAATCTCTCGAATCTTTTGGAATTTTGACAGCAAAAGATGTAATTTCATCATATCCAATCTCCATCTCTGATGTATGATCAAGTCAACCTCATGACAGTTGACAGAAAACATTTGATCGCAAATCACTCTGGCTCCTTATTCTTGAATGTCTGTGACGGGAGCACTCCCGGGAATGCTCCCAGAAATCATCTTTTCTATTTCCATCCACTCTTCAGTGTCTTCTACATCTTCTAGATCATAATATGATTGAGATCATCTACAACCATCTCACAAACAGCACACAAAATCGACTTCAACAACAAAATTTATTAATCAGATTGTGAGGTCACGCGCACTTCCCGCAAAAGTTCTCCTCCCAGATATTCAAGAATACGGGTGGAGACTTCTTGGTCATGTAGACACATGACATTTGGATCCGATACGAGCCCAGAATATACTGAATCGACCTTGGGCTGGAAACTTTGACTGACGACAGCAAGACTATGATTTGTCAGGGCAGACGCGAGTTTATGGTTTACCAAAAACAATTATTCCATCATCATCTTATCTCCGTGATTGCTCTTTTCTCAAATTCAATTGTCATCGAAATTTTCGAAAAGCACATATGTGTTCATTGCGTTAGCCTCTGCACAAAAGGAAAATGTACTTAATATGTAAAACATATTATACGGATAAAGCCCGGATATTGAGTGAAACTATAATTAAACGGATGATGTTCCATACAGATGGGATACAGCCCGTGTTCAAAAAAGCTTGTTGCTTCTCAGGAATCAACCGGTTTATACTAGAATCCTTCAAGGACTCGACACTTGACTGATACAAAAAGTCGGTCTGAACAAGAATTCACACGATTTTGATAATACGAGTGAGTTGGTTGATTCAATTTTCAATATTTCTCTACATTTGAAATGAAACGCGCCTCAACTTCCAATCAATTATGTGTTTCACGTTCGATAACTCTAGAGTAAGCGATGAAAGAGAACATTGAATCCCTCGTGTTTTATCCAGTCAATATTGATAATAAACGAATTGGACTGGGACAAGATCTTTATTTATCCAATTACGGGCTTTATCCGTAACATAAACAAATACAAAAATTTATTGAAATATCTGTACATAAGGCCAACCCACCTTAAGGAATGATAGGTTATCATTCAACGAGTGAGAAATGGTGACTATTACTCATGAGGATGAAGTTCGACGGTGAAATGGGCTGTTTCAAAATGATGGATTTGAAGGTTGACGTATGTTGGTAACTTGTCGAATTTTCTGATTTGCTCTTGAACAGTGGAATAATGACATAAGATCATTTCCATTGGTTGAAAACAATATAGTAATGACAAAAAGTCACTGGTGTGAGTAACGCGTCACATTGACCATAGAAAGTGGATGTATAATACATTAATTATTGAATATTCATATAAAATAGTTTATTATTCAACGAAAAATGGATACTACCCACGAGGTTGAAGTTTGCATGATCATCTGAGTGAGTAATAGCCATTTCCCCCTAGTGGAATACCATTCTTTTTCTATGATTACTTAATAATTAAAGCGAACTTGCCTAAATTTAATTTCATTTGGACAGCACTTTATTACAACGACTGTATTAAAGTGAGGTTAATACAATGTGACAATGACTACAAAACAAGTATGGATGACCGTCCATACTGGTTTTGTTGGGCTGTTTCAAAATGAAAGATTTGAAGGTTGACATTTTGTCGAATGTTCTGATTGGCTCTAAAACAGTGGAGTAATGACATTAGATCATTTCATTGGTTTAAAACAATTGAGTGATGGAAAGAAGGTCACTGATTTGAGTGTCGAGTCACATTAACCAATAAAAAGTGGATGTATAATACATTTTTTACTGAACAGTCATAGAAAAACAGTTTTATGTAATCCTACGACGGAACTTTGACCATTTCTCTTGCAGTATCATCTCCACTGAAGAAACATTTGAGCTACTTCAACCAACTTTGTGTTTCGTTTTTTTGTAAATAGAAATTTCTATTTCTGGGTTGCTCAAAGTTGCTTAGATGTTCCTCCAGTCCAAACGTAGCTTTACATCACATTTGTTTCGGTTTTTATGAACTCACTTAATCTGGAAAAATCAAAACCAGCATGTTTTGCAGCAATTACAGAAATTGTATCATCTATCACTGTTGACGATAATCTACAATGACAAACAGAAGTTTTTTTCGTGATTGATTTTTTCTCTCGATATTCATTGCTTGACATGGACTATGGGGGTAACGGTGTAGAAGGCTATGTAACTTGTATTTTTTTTGCTCAATTCTGTAGGGTTGAAAACTTGTGAATAGTTCTTTTCAGGGTACCCATACCTGTCAGCGGCATGGGATAATTGGCGAACGTTATCAGCTGGCGAGAATAACTTTTGGCTCTTTTGGAATGACCCATGTCACGTGCTTTTTCACTTATTTACATGTTTAGCTGAGAATTATCGCCACTTATGCCATACACCTGACATGTTTTTTATGTAATTTTATCGTATAGCGTAAAAAATCTGAATCACAATACATAGGGTGGAATTCGTAGTCGCCAATTATTCGAGATCATCAATTAATTGCCGATTTGATCAAGGTTCTTCATCTGAATCAATGATTGATCGATCTTCGATCATATCATTTCATAGTTTGTGAATAATCACAGATTTTTACCAAGGAGTTCATAGTTACTATTTTTGATTTTCAATCAGATATTACTGCTGGGCAATAGAGAAATAAGGAGAATCTACGTCATCAATGACAAGAGCGTTTGTCAAATATCGCCATTTATGAACTGCAAGTAGATTGGGAGAGCGTTTTCTACAATAATTTTTGATTCGTTTACTCTGTACCTGACATGTTTAAGAATTAAAATTGAAGGGTGGAAATAATCAAAGGTTATTCCAATTAATCCGTACACAGATAGTACAGAAAACCAAATGCATATTCGTGTACGGATCAATCAGAGAATCAAGTTCCAACGCCTAGTTAAGTGGAAATCGACTAAAGTACAAATTCAAACCGATTTTTTGTTGATGAGCATATCGAGAAGTGGTTAAATCCTGGGTATCAGCTGAGCTTTCAAAAATGTTCATTTTCTTCTCCAGGGCTGGTCAGTGAAATGCATTTCGTGTATGACATAAAATATCAGTTGTGTAACTCTTCTTGTTTCTGTATTATTGAGAGTCTACAATAATACAAAGACAAAAAAATTACACAACTGACATGTTGTGTCATAAGTGCATTTTGCCGATATGCTCATCCACGAGAAAATTATTAGATTCTTTGACAATTGTCAAGACTAAAACTTCGAAAACATGATGTTTTTGATTTATCTTTTAAATATTGTGAAATTTACACAAGAAACTTGGGACTTTCTATTGACCGAGGGCTCAAGTTTGATGAGCATGTTCTGGAACTGGACGGTAAACTTGCCAAAGGATGCTTTGCAGTTAGAGTGGTTGCTAGAGAGCTGGGTGTGTCGTGTGCCAGAAAAGTCTACTACGCCTTGGTTAAGAGTCATCTCCGCTATAGTATGGCCTATTGGGGTAGTTGCAGCAAAGGACTGTTCAAGTCTGTATTCAGCATTCAGAAAAGAGCAGTGAGATATATTCCACAAAGGACCTAGAGAATCATGCCGTCCTATTTTTCAACAAAATGGTATCCTGACTCTCACTTCTTTCTTTATCCTGGAGACTGTCTGCATAATTTTCGAAAAGTGCCAGAGGATGCTTTGCAGTTAGAGTGGTTGCTAGAGAGCTGGGTGTGTCGTGTGCCAGAAAAGTCTACTACGCCTTGGTTAAGAGTCATCTTCGCTATAGTATGGCCTATTGGGGTAGTTGCAGCAAAGGACTGTTCAAGTCTGTATTCAGCATTCAGAAAAAAGCAGTGAGATATATTCCACAAAGGACCTAGAGAATCATGCCGTCCTATTTTTCAACAAAATGGTATCCTGACTCTCACTTGTTTCTTTATCCTGGAGACTGTCTGCATAATTTTCGAAAAGTGCAAACCTGAAACCAGTCAATATCGTACTAGAAGCTGCGATACCATCCACCTACCGATCCCAAGGAGCAGCTTGGCGAGGAATTCGGTGATCTACCAGAGTCTTAAGATCTTCAACAATCTTCCAATGGTTTTCAGAGCCATTGAAAGCTTGAAACCTTTCCGGCATGAAGTTGGCTGCTTCCTTAAAACCAAAGCATAGTACGATCTGGATGAATACATGTGTGATATTTTTTAAAGTCATTTTACACTGTTCTTGTTAATGTTTGTATCAACGATCCTCAATTTGGTGTTTCGGTGTCATTTGTTTTTCATTATGTTTTATTTTATTCAATTGATTGGCGTTAGTAAAAACTTTATAGCTTTGTGATCGATACATTGTTTATTTGGCACAATAAAGCATGATTTGATTTGATTTGATTTGATTTGAAACAACTATCTATTGTTATATCAAAAAAATTGGTGTGACTTTTTGATGTTTCAGGCATTCCATAGTTATATTTGCTTAATAATTTTGACAAATGTCATTATTCGCGCCTAGTTTGGTGAAAGCTGACAATAATCAGAAAAAAAATAGAAAGTCAACTCTCATGGCGTAGTTCCATTGGTATTTTTAGACTAGACACCTATCACTTGGGTGCTGCATGTATAATATGATAGTTGCTATGCAATAATCATGTCAATTGTTTTAATCAATAATAATTCTTGATGCTGAAAAATTCTACTATCCATTATCATTTTGACAAATAAAAAGCAAATTGATGTATTTTTGAGTGTCATTGGCGAGGATGGTTTAGACATATTATAAAACCCAATAACTTTGACAGTGGAGGAAAAAAGTCCCTGAACGAAGACAAATAGAAGATTGAGGAACACTGTACTCTTCAAAATAATGTTATTTACCAAAAATTTGTTTACAAGTTGAAGGTAAATCTATTACATTCAAGCTTGATACTGAGGCTGAAGTAAGTGTGATTCCTCTCAGTATTTAGGCAAAAATACACACATATTTTGAGTTGAAAAAGACTAACATAACTTTGATTTTGATTTTACAATAAAACCAGTTAGAGAAATACATTTGAATTGTGAAATCAAGGATACATTACATTTGTATGTTTACCTTTTGTGGCAAAATAATGACGATTCATGATTATGATAGTTTTTTTTTCAAAAATCTTTATAGACATAATATTTGGAAATGAAAAAGTTATTTTAGACAGTTTTCATTGAATCTCCTGAACTCCCTTATTTTCAATTTTGATATAACTAAAAAGCGACTTTGTCAATTTGCTATTTAATTATATCACACATTTTTATTTGCAGTCGTCTATTTATTGGAATCTTAAGGTTCCACATTTGAAAATATTGTTACGTAAAAGCGTTAACAAGAGTGAACAGCTGATTCCAATATCCCAGCAGTCCAATTCTTTCAACGAGGTTCCAACACCAATCACCGTGGGCCATGGCAGCACCGTTAAAACTGTCAAGGGCCTATTTTATCGCAGTTGGCCTTCTATAGGTCATTTCAGAAAATAACCCAAAAGTCAGTGGATTGTACCGTAAACAAACATTAACCTATATTTTTACAATTTCCCTTTTCTCTCCAAGACATTTTTCGGAATTCCAAGTGTGCAATATGGTTTTGTTAAGATTCTGATCCTGAAGTTATCGAGACTTTGATGTAAGGCCTTGGCGGTTTCCAAAAATAACTAACATGGACAAAATTCGTTATTATTTAGTGCTTTTGCCACGCTGATTATGTATTGTTAACGATACAAGTTGTCATCAGTTGACAGGTTTTTCCAATGACCTATTATATTCTATTTTCCTATGACTATAACTGATTATTTTTGGGTTCCACTGACAACTTGCTTTCGAAAAGTTTAAAAGTTGGAGGTTTTCTAGTTTTGTCATTCACTAAAAGGCTCCTAGTTTATATAACAGACGAAAAAAATAGGTACACACTCACTGGTTTGGTTGATTTTTTCATATGAACAGTCACTTCTGTTAAATGAACCTTTTGATCTCCAGATAAGTGATTTTTAATTATGTATTTGCGTCAAGCCAAGTCCTTTTTTTGAGAATTGAGTGTAAGGTTTGGGTTCTGTTGAATCATGGATGTGACACGAAAGTTCAGAGCATAAACGTTTGTTTGTATTGCTCTTCATCAGTTTTAAGCGGTATCTCCATGTTAGGTCTGTTTGTTGATGTTTTTCAGTAGTCACCGCTCATCTCACTTGAATAATTTTGTCCCAGTTAGAACCACGGTGTAGATTATATCACATCTTATCTTTGCCATACCCATCTTATACCTTTTGAAACAAATAATGGTTTTTCCGATACGGCTCTTTTTTTCCTCTTATTAAAATTCTGTTCACTTCAAGTGATTTTGATGTTTGATGAGACATTCGTGATAATTTCTGTATGCCTTCCAGCTCTTTTTTTGTGAACAAAAGCGCAAGAGCATAAGAATCTGGCTCCAACAACAGATCGATAGCCCTCTGATTCACGAACCCCTTTCATTCTTCCATGGCGATATTAAAAAAGGAGTTGGTATAATGAATTTCCTTGATAATACTTTTCCTAACTTAAACAAGTAAGGGATATTTGGTCGTGGATTCAGTTGAAATAAGTAGTATATTTGCCGTGTTATAATTCTGGTGATTTGATTTTTAACAATATTACTGTCATAACAGGATGTATGATAGCTTCTCAACTTCCGCATCTATATATTTTTCAAAAATGCAGGTTTATTGCATTTTTAAATTTGAATAATGAAGATAAGATTCATGCTTATATAGTCTGATGAGGTTTTCCACTATGTTCAATTATGTTCTTGCACAAATTCGTCTGTTAAGGGTGCAGATTGAAGCGGATAGATATACAGGGTTATTCACGTTATTCGACACGAAACATTATGGCTAAAGTATCTAATTTCAAAAAAGTTTTTTTTTTCTGGATGGATAGGGACCCTTTGAGGCTATATTTTAAAAATATTTTCATGTTATACAAGGTGTCCCTAAAACACGAGACGCATCAAAATTTTATTTTTTCAAATGGAATACCTTGTTTATTATTTCATTTTTGACTTGTATGATCAAAATTAGGGTAAGTTTGATTGAGGCTTAAAATATCCTTGACATCATGGTTTTTGAAATAACTTCAATTTTGCGAAAATGTACTTTTCATTATAATGCCTAATTTCTCAGCTGTTGTTTTCTTATTTTCACCAAATCAATAATTAAGTCTACCAATTGATCAAGAATGATGTCACACTTATGAAACATTTGATAACCTATACAGAGTGTCTAAAAATTATGGTTAAATAATCATTATCTTTAAACGGTGATAACTTGTTCTATTTAAATGGCACGCAATTATGTCAACAACAGATGTAAAATTTGATTGTTTTTTGAATATTATTATACCTTCCTATAGCTAACTCTTCACGTTTTTAAGAAAAGCGAAGAAAAAGAAAATAGGTTTCTCATTAGCACCAATAGATGGAGATGCCGTCTCCCAAACCCTCGTTAGGAACATACTTTCCCTATGGTGTTTTGACAATCCTTATTATTATTTACTTGAAGTTATCAGTTATTAATTGATTGTTTCAATTGCTAATCGTTTTATTAGTGCTAGCAATAGCTAAAAAATGCTAATTTATCCAAAAGAAAAACGAATTGACATGATTTTTATGCTGGAAGAATGCCATCAAAATTGCCTCTTAGCATCAAAAGTTTACGCTGAAAGATTCCCGAACAAAAACCATCCAAATAAGGAAGTATCTGAGAGACTGTTAAAATACAATTATCATGCTTATAAAATTCAGCTTCACCAAGAACTCTCCGCAGACGATTATGAAAGACGAGTTGGATTTTGTATGTGGGTATTAGAAAAATGTGCAGATAATGAACACTTTTTCAACGCAGTTATGTTGACTGACGAATGTACATTTCATAACAATGGAACCGGTAATCGGCATAACTTTCACAATTATTCTGATTCCAATCCACATCAATTCAGGATTGTTCATAATCAACATAGATGGTCAGTACACATTCACTGGCCGGAATAATGGGTCAATATTTAACCTTTTTACTTTTTTGAAGAATATTCAAATGGAAGGTTGTTTTTAGAATTTTTGATCAATCAATTTCCAGTCTTATCACAACACATTCCATTGAACATATGAGGAACTATGTGGCTCCAAATTGATGGAGCTCCTGCGCATTTTCATCGTGCAGTCAGAGAATATTTGAATGATCGTTTCCAAAATCAGTGGATTGGAAAAAATGGTTTTCAAGCTTGGCCCTCAAGGTCACCCCACTTGACGCCACCGGATTTCTTCTTGTGGGGATACATAAAAGGGATCGTTCATAACCCACCATCGACAACACCAGATGATATGAAGCAACGCATCAGAGAAGCTATCCGAACCTTGAGCCCGCGTATATTGGCAAATGTTGCTGGAGGTTTTGGAAAAAGGATACGTTTTTGTTAAAGGTCGTCATTTTGAACACTGGACTGAAAAATTGTTTGTTGTATTTCCACCATGTTTTTATCTTTGTTCATGATTCAAGCCAATAGGTTAAATTAGTTTACATAATTAAGACTTCGTTTTACTTGAAAACGTGAAGAGTAAGCTATAGGAAGGTATGATAATATTCGATAGACAATCAAATTTTACATCTGTTGTTGACATAAAATACAGGGCATTCCATCTAAACAGAACAAGATATTACCGTTTAAGGATAATGATTTTTTTTAACCATAAGTTTTAGACACTCTGTATAGGTTATCAAAAGTTTCATACGTGTGACATCAATCTTGATCAATTGGTAGCTTTATTATTGATTTGGTTGAAAAAATGAAAACTACAGCTTAGAAATATTTTATTGAAAACTAAAAACATGACTATGGTGACCGTACCATCAATGCTCCATTCCATCTATTTATCTTTTTTCAAAGGTAACTTGATAAACCACGTTAAGTTGAAACGTGGATAAAAAAATCTATAAAAACTTCATTTTAAAAAAATAAAATATTAATAATAATTTTATCGTAAGGATAAAATTTGATCACATTTTTGTACCCACAGCGCTCACCAGCTTGAAACCAATATACCATACCATTTGATCAATCAATGTTTGAGCAGTCTAAGATGGATCTTTTCCAAAATGTGAAATTATCCGAATCGAAGGGGACAGAAGACTCCATGGATCATATTCTTGAGAGCATTCACATGTCACTGAATGAGGGGTGTGCCGCGATTGTTTTTTTGGTGATTTTTCAAAGGCATTCGACTGTGTAGGTCATAAAGTGCTATTGGAAAAAATCTGTCACTAGGGTTGCAGAGGCGTTTCAATAAGTGGTTTGAATCTTATCGCCCCAACAGAACTCAGGTGGTGAGAACTGCAGGAAGTATTTCTGGTGACTTGTAGGAGACATAGAGTACCGAAATTTTTCCCGGTGAACTACCAAAAAAGAATATGGAAACAGATTTTGAACGATATTCTCTACAAAATTGCCCCCGACACTTCTTTCTAAGTTGTCAAATGAGACAGCTACTCTACAGGCCATCAAACTTGATGTTTCTAATTTGCCTATAACTTCAAAATTCCTTTACCGATTTGACTGTTCTTAAAAGCTCATTTTGAAAATGAAAATCTGCTTTTTCCGGTTGGGGTCGATTTTATTCGCTTTAGCCCACCACAGAACATGAATTGTGAAAGTCAAACCTGTATTTGAGGTCTTTTCAAAATGTTCAAATGCAAACCCACTAAATAGATGCCTCCATCGTGTTATTTGGATAATTTCCTACCACTTTCATGAAGGTAAATTTTCTATATCTTTTTAAATAGAAGATTCACGAAGACTTCATCGGGAATCTCTCGAGGAATACTTTTGAAACAGTTCCTGTTAATTTGAATGTGTGAAAAAGAAAAATTGCCTTTCCAACGGTGGGGATTTTGAGCATTTGCACTAGTTTTTTTGTTTTTTTTTCTTTAATTTGTTTAGCGTTTTTTTGATATTCTTGTAATAAGGTGTAAACTGGTCCATCTTATTATTTTTGGCATGTGATGCACAGTATTTTTCTCGACTGCTGAAATAGTTGGCATTCTCACTTATAGGCTTTTCTCTCTAACATCAACTCGAGAAAATGTTGATCGCGGATAAAAATAAATCTGTTGTGTATCTTTTTGAAAAGGAGAAGAGTGGTGGGAAGCAGTCAGAAATGAGACGCCTTCGAGCTTTCGAAACCGATCTCGATCCTTCTTCAGGATGACTATAGTAGTTAAAAAAACATGGACATAAATACAAGCGTACATAGTAAGAGTGAAACACTTACCAATTAGGGATACATCGAGATCGCACACACATACATAGGAGATTTTACATAATGGTTATTGGCAGTAGATAAGCATAGTAACTTGAAAAAACCAATTTTGGTTATATGACTTAATACTTGGACAATAAAATATCACAATCAATTAAAACGTTGGGGATGATATAAACATTAAACGAATTGAAATTGTAAAACAGATAATCAAAATGATTAAAATAGTTTGGTTTGGTTTGATTTAACCATAACAAAACAGAATTGGTTTGGACGGACTATTACTTTGCACAATTTTATGTTAGGCTAGAGAACACCAATATGAATCTCACCGTATCAGATCATGTAGAGCACTGTATGGCTACATCTGTGTGAAGTAGGCGCAATTCACTGACTGGGATGGAAGCGGAATCTGCAGAGTAAAGATTATATTGATGAAACCTCATGGTAAGGACAGATGTTGTTAATGAGCTCGTCAACTCTTCTCAAAGCAGATGTTGAAAATTGAAACTCACACAGATACATCAAAAAAGGGGGGAAAATGTTATCCAATTATTCCTCATCTGCGTGGTCCGGGTTGTTTGGTGTCAAAGCCTTCCTTTGGTTTGTAGTAGGTAATTATAAATCACACTTAAGTTTTGATAGTCGTTTTGATTATTCAAATTTCTTTCAGTAATCTTAATGTGAGCCATCTCCAAAAACAAGCGTTTGTGATAAACATTGGAACTAGTTAGCACCTTGACCTTTTCAAAATTTGGTATGTGGCCAGTGTTGACATGATGTTGGGCCAATCCGCTTGTCTGGACTTTCCTTTTGCAGTCTCTCGTGTGTGAAGCCAGACGAGCAGAGACTTTGTGTGAGGTTTGTCCAACATACAGCTTATTACACGCTCCACACGGAATGCTATAGACCACGTTTCTCATCTTTTTCGTGGCAAAAGGAGTTTTGGTCCTGGTGTGAAGTTGTCCTACTGTTTTCGTCTGTTTTTTCATGAAATTTGCACCTTTATGATTCAGGGTGCTAATTAATTAAGGTGGTTATTTTTCTAGATGTGGTAAGACATGATATCTAGCTGTAACTTCAGGTGTAACAACAGGTCGGGTGCCGATTAGGGGATGTTGGTCATCATCCGCTTGGAAATCATGTCGGGTACTGGAAAGAAACTGGTTTATCATCATCCATGGGTAAGAATTTTCTTTTAATATCTGAGCCGAAAGTTATTTCTTTTTGTAGGGTGGGTAAGGAGAACAGCCCTTCCCTTTATTGCCATAATGAGGTTTATGCTCGTTTTGGTAGGATGATATGATTTGAAACTGATAAATCTATTAGAGGCCCTAGGCTCTCAGTACCAGACAGTAAACAGTTATTGGTCCACATTTCTATGAACCCTCATGTCCAAAAAAGGCAAGCTATCATCCTCCTGCATCTTAACAGTAAACTGCAGATAAGAATTAAAAATGTCTAATGTAGAGTCAACACTATCCAATGATAAGACAGTCAACACTATCCGATAGTGAGAGATTTCATCCCAATGGCGGTTGATACTATCAAGAATGACCTCCAGAGGTAGGTTTGTAGATAAGGACACTACGTCAAATTTCACCAAGATATGATCTGCAGGGAGTCGGACATCGTTAAAGAATACGCTCTATGCAAAAGAGTCCTTGGCATGATAATCATTCTCGTAATTGTAGGCCCTCGACAGGATGACAGTGAGGTACCTTGCCAATGTTTTATTCCGGCAGTTGATGGCTGAGGTGATGGGTCGCATAGATAAGGTGAGCTTGTGAATTTTTGGTTGCGTGTAGAACCTGGGGGCCACAGAGTGTTTTGGTTTATCATCCTTTTGGAGGTTTCATCATCTATGTGACCTTCAGACGCTTGATCAACGAGTTTGCCTTTTCCTGCAGAGACGATGTTGGTTTGGACCTGAGCTTGATGTAATATTTCTCATCGTTGAGTAATTCAGTCGACTTCCTGACGTATTTATCCGTGGACATAGCCACAGTAACATTTCCCTTATCACTCAACACGATGCACAGTTGATCATTTTGTTTTAGGAACCGTTGGGCGTCAGCAAACAATTTATTGATATAGCGTTTATCACCCAGGTTGCGAAGTAGTGATGAGATTCGTGCACCTTGCTCTAAGATTGTCGCGGTTAACCTTCTCATGTCCATTGATCACGCTTTCCACATCCGCGAGCAATGACGGAATGTCGAAGTCTTCCGTAGTAGGTTGTATGCTGAATTTAGGCCCCAATACTATGAATTTTTGGACATCTGGTGGTATGTCTACATCCGTTAAATTCTTGAACTAATTTTGTTGTGTATTTATCTCAGAGTAGGACTAGCGCTTCAGTGCCTCTATCACCCAACAGTTGGACTTCTTGATCTATTCAAAATGTTCCTCGAAGGCCAGGTGAATCCTCCGCTCAAACTCGGTGATGATATGCATTGGAATGAGATAGATGTTTTTGTGTGTGTTTTAATTTTCAACATCTGCTTTGAAAAGAGTTGACGAGCTCATTAACAACATGCGTCCTTACCATGATGTTTCATCAATATAATCTTCACTCTGCAGATTTCTCTTTCATCCCAGTCAGTGAATTGCGCCTACTGCGCACAGATGTAGCCATAGGTAGTTGTACCTTTTACAGTGCTTAACATGATCTGACACGGTGAGATCCATATTGGTGTTCTCTAACCTAACATAAAGTTGTGCAAAGTAATAGTCCGTCCACACCAATTCTGTTTTGTTACGGTTAAATCAAACTAAACCAAGCTATTTCAATTATTTTAATTATCTGTTTTACAATTTTAATTCGTTTGATGTTTATATTATTCCCAACGTTTTAACAAGTCATTATGGTATTTGATTGTCCTAGTGTTAAGTCATATAACCAGAATTGGTTCTTTCAAGTTACTATGTATGTCTACTGCCATTAACCATCATGTTAAAATTCCTATGTATGTACAGAGTGACCCATTTGAAAGCGGGTTACCCCCATAATATTTTCATTTATAGAACGATTTTGACGATTTTTTTTTTAAAATGTAGAGAGTGGAAAGGTTTATTCTGAGGCCATACGTCGCCCGGTTTTTTCCAAAAACCAAGGCCTACCAGAGCATATTTAGAGGCTGAAAATTCCAGAAAACATATAAATGATTTTTTAGAAAAAATCTGTCCACGCCACTGGATTCGTCACACCCTGAAATGAATCTGTACCAAATTTCATGAAAAAATATCAAAAATTAACGATCAATGTTTTCATGTACCAAGAAGTATTTTACCTCGAAACTCTTGCAATAACAAATCTATCAGAAAAAAAACAATTATATACATCTGATAGATATTCTCATGTCATAATACAATGAAAACAACTAAACGAGACTGACAAAAAAGAATAGAAAAAAAAATACACACACAAGTAATATTTTTGAATTGAATATTTTTTTATGAAATTTGGTACAGACCCATTTCAGGAAATGAAAAATCCATTGGCGTAGGCAGATTTTCTCTAAAACAATCGCTCATATGTTTTCTGGATTTTTTCAGCCTCTAAATATGCTTTGGTAGGCCTTGGTTTTTGGAAAAAAACTGGGAGACGTTTGGCCTCATTATACACCTTTTCCCCTCTCTACATATAAAAAAAAGACAAAATCGATCAATAAATTGAAAACTTATGAGGGTGGCCCGCTTTCAAATGGGTCACTCTGTATGTGCGATCTTAAGTGTTTCACTCTAACTATGTACGCTTATATTTATATGCATGTTTCTCTAAATACTATAGTCATCCTGGAGAAGGAACGAATCAGTTCCAAAAGCTCGATTAGACAATATACATGAGAACTCACATATTATCGTAGGCCTCTCATTTCTAACTGCTCACCATCACTCTTCTTCTTCTCAATTCACACCAGTCACGTAAACTTCCACGTACGTGTATCTTTTTGACACATTCAAATTTACAGGGGCTGCTTGAAAAGTATTTCTCGAGGGATTCCTGTTAAAGTTTCCGTGACGCTTCTATTTTAGAAAATAAAGAAAAATGATCTTCATTGAAGTGATAGGAAGTTATCCAAATAACACGATGGAGGCATCTATTTAGTGGATTTGCATTTGAAAATTTCGAAAAAATCTCAAATACAGGTCGGACTTTCACAATTCATGTCGTGTGGTCGGCTAAAGCAGATACAATCAACGTCAAAAACATTCACCAGAAAGATAAGATTTTTTTCTTTGAAATGAACTGAGGAACAGTCAAATCGGTTAAGGAATTTCGAAATCACAGGCACTTTAGTAACATCAAGTTTGACGGCCTGTAGTTGTCTTATTTCACAACTTAGAGAGAAGTGTCAAGAGGCAGTTTTGTAGAGACTATCGTTCAAAATCTGTTTCCATATTCTTTTTTGGTACCTCACAGAAAAAATATGTAGATTTTTTGTTCTCACAGTACCGTTGCGCCCCCTAGCGGCGATCATAGAAACTTGAAATATATTTCCAGCTTTTTCTCTTGGGCACATTACTATAGAGCTTTTTTCTCCTGGATCTCTATGATGGATAGTTCACGAGAACTAGTAACCTTTCGCTGAAAATGAATCACCCTGTTCTTTCAATTCTTGATCTCTTCTTAATCACGCAAATACAACATTGGAATTGCACTGTTGAATGAAGTGAATATCAGGGAAAATGCTCTCAGTTTGGAAAACAACAATGTACAATATTCGAAAGATAAGAATAAGAGGAGCCAAGATCGAAACTTTACTCAATAGCATTCAACAGAGCGTTCTTGATAAAAAAGTTGAATTAATTACTTTTGTGTCTGTGGCAAACCAAGCTTACCTGAAGGAGCATTGTTTCCAATGAGTATTCATCATTGATCAGTTTTTTACAAAATTAGATTTCTTCGCCTATCTGGTAATTAGTATTACTCTCTTGTGCCACATTCAGACGACATGGCCAACTCATGCGAACGTTTCAGAAATTAATTCTACATAAAAATGAAAGTAACTTTCTGAAGAATGTCCGATTTTTTTGTAGTCTTAATGACAGCAGTACCTTTCTGAAAATATACACAAAAAAAACCATTTGAATCAAGGTCAAACTAGATTTGAATGGTTTCCAGATAATTTTCTCATGAGGTCTCTAGAGAGAATCCAGTTGGCTGATAAATCAAATCATTTAACATTGCCGCATATGGTCCCAGACGGCTGATGCTCAATTTCGTGATCGCTACGGTCAGCTAACTAATCTTCACCCGTGTTTACATCAAGAGGGTAGATTTATTCATTCGACATAATCTGCGATCAAATTGATACAAATTGCATTGGTGTATCGGATGTCTCAGTGCCAAGAACCGCAAGCTGTCCATAGAGCCGAACTCTACCGGTATATCGATTTGGGCACAGTTGAATTTGGATCGAGTCCGTGACGGTTTGATAGAAATACTAAATTTGTGTATGCAAATGGCAACCAATAGCAGATTTTATGACTTTTTGAAAAATAGTTTATCCATTGGAGGGTAGCACCTGTTTTCAAACATGATTTTTACAGCTAGAGATATGATCATAATCTTTTTTGAGTTTCCCAAAACAAAATAGTGATTCATGGTAGTAGCTTTTTGAATACTTCAATGTTCTTATCAAGAACAAAAAGATCGAGTATTTCAAAAATATGTTGTTGATCATGGAAATGCTACATTTATGATGGATTTCAAGAAATTTGTCTTTAAATCACTGCATTCAGAAAATTATAAGTTTTATTTGTTTGCATCTTCGTTTTATCATCTGTGTATTTTTTATCGAGAGCAATTTGAATGTTTGCAAAAAAACTGCGAAACCCAAAAAGAAACTGTAGAGAGATATGGGGGTGAGGGTGGTGAATATCAAAGCACTGAGGCCACATAGCGCACCCATTGTTCACCTCCATGAGGAGCCTCCAAGAGGAGAGAGGTTGCTCACCCGGACCATCGTCGTCAAGCCTTAGCAATTTAGCCCAGGCGACAACGTATCCCAAGGGCGGTTCCTCTGACCTCTCCCGTATGCCGCAGTACAACCAAGGTGCTGATTGAGAACATCACCTTGTTTTTGTATTGAACCTGCAGGATCCAATAATTTGGGCTAATTATTAACTTTTTGATTGCTCAATAATACCTTTTTGTTTTATTAGCCATAAAAAAAAAGAGGAGTGATGAATGAAATGATGATTAGTAACTTGGATGAGCCAAGTTTGAGGTTTTGGGTTACCGGCATTCTATAGATTCGAATTGAACCACCAATATTTCACAAATATAATCCGCATTAACTTCTCTTATTGCTTTCATGTTTGTTTGAATCAAACTAAAACAAGAAGACTATCAGCAAAAGACAAGAGCATAATAGATTATGGGGCTTTTCTTTTTGAAAGAAAAGTCAATAATGCTTCCCTAAAGACTACTAGAGAGTTCACCGACCCATTTATTTACATAAAATAAATTTATTCAGCCTGTGTGCTATATATTCTGGTTTTCATTTGAGCCGCTCAAACGGAGGAAGGCGCATTATCTATATCTTGCCAATTCCTGTCCTCCAGACTTACCTAATACTGATTTGATTTTCGAATACTCGCATACATTTTTTCTTTTCTTTCTTTCATGTCCGGGCAAAAGGTTATGGTGACTTGGTTGTCACCAGAACTTTATCGATATGAGAAATTTATTGGAACATGATGAAGGCAAGTTTTTATTTAATAGCTTTTCATTTAACCAATAGTTCGTGGGCGGCTTCGTGTATTGGGTTCAGAATATCTGATGTTTTTGGACACAACGGATACCGTATTGAAATTATTGATTGAAGCCTTACGCCCAGCAGTTTGATTCAGTTGGAATTGTTACGATATTTGAGGCCTTCCTATTAATTATAGAAGGCCATGAAAAATGTCAACTTTTTTTGTAGAAAAAAATAGAACATTTTGAGTACTGCAATTAAAAAATAAAATAAAATCGGACTATTTTCAATCAAATAAGGAATTGTTGACAAATGGAGAAAAAGAAACAAAAGCAATACCGTTGACAATAATCTTCAGTAGAAGAAAAGTTGATTGACTCTAATTGATTTTAAGCTGAAATTAACTTGTAGCTCAAATGACATACGGACTTCAACCCAGAGTGATGTACGAGTGGACACTGATTAAAACGTTTGTCTAAACAGAAGGAAATGATTGTACTCACAGCTGAATAGTCTCTAGATTAACTTGATGTTTAGGAGATATATCAGAAAGTTTGGTAATGGTCGTAGTAATCTATAGATAAATTCATAGAAGTATGAGCCGTTAGCGTCAAACTGAACCATATTGCCTACCTGTTTCAATTTGCAGGTTCTCAATATTTGCGGTCTTTGTTTAGAATGACGTTTCTGGCCTAGACCACAAAACATTCACCAATAGAACTTTTTCTTCAATGGGAGCTGTCAAACCACTGTTTTGGTTGTGCCCCCTGTCACCGGCGGCGCTGAAGTAGAAGTCCTTGGCGAGAACATGGATACAATTCTAAAATCACAAGGCACGGCATGCTGTGTTGCCAAGTCATAGAGTAGAGGTGCAATTATTAAGTTTTATTGCAGATTTATAGGTAACGCTCCTGTCCATATGGCTGCTCCTGCCTGAGTAAAAAGGTACGCTCCTGCCCAGCGTAGCCGGTGGATGTTCTCTTAAATATCGTTTAAAAAGTAACGCTCCCGCCCAACTTATCTTGTGCTAAGATCTTGTATAACCTCAACTCGTTTTGTCGTTTTCCTTCAAGACTGTCGATACGAAAATGGCAACGTTGCAAATAAATTGTATCCGTGTTTCCGCCAACGTCTTGTCGCTGAAGTCACTACCTTTGATTTGTATCACCTGTGTACCTGTCAGCTGGTTCGACATTGTCATTCGTGGTTTAAATTCGCTATTTTAATTCCACTATTATTGATTTAGTTGGCATTGTGTCTTTGTTCTTACAATGAACATTGTAACCTTATTAAATCTATATTCCGGCAAGCAGAATTCTGCAGAAAATAAATGCTGTGTTCCCGACTGTGAAGAAAAATACACCAGCAGGAACCGTTCTTGGTGTTCATATTTTGAAGACTGTCCTGAGTGGATTAAAAAGATCGCAAATCCATGCTTACCTGACAAAAATGCCAATATAATTCTGTTTCTGGATAAACGATTTGACAGTCACGATTCAAGAGGTTCAGCCTACCTGGAAAAACTGTGCAAGCCGCAGTAAGGTCGGAGTCAGAGGACATGTTGCTTTCTGATCGTATGAGGCTATAAAAGTACCTTTTTTTGTTTTGTGATAGTTTTCGGTTTGTAATAGTCCCTATAGGTTCAATTCCTGAATTGTAAAATATATTTTCACATTAATACAGAATGTTCTTTCTATATTTCCTAGAATGTTATTTCTCAAAAGTCCAGTCAACCATTATGAAAACGGTGGGTTGATATCGATTTATATAGTTCTTGGTATGTTATGTTTGGTGATGATAAGTCACGTTTTGATATGGTTTTGTTCATGGTCACAAGGTCATAAGTGTATGAATCAAGAATCTCGCGGACAAGCTACCTGGAGATAACTTTTTAAATAGCAGGCACCAGAAACAATAATTTTTTTCTTCAAAAAGATATTTTCTTTTCTTTACAGATGATTTTTGTATTTGTCTTTTCTGATAATCAGATCAATTACATTATTCGTAGAATAATGCCGATCAGATTTTATTTCATCAAGAAAGTTGATTCCAACTTTGTATTTGACGTTCTTTATTCATAATCTAGGGTGAATCATTTATACCTTTTTTCTTCAATTGTTGATAAAATACATAAAATGGAATTGGATGGCGGAATCTTCATCATGACGTGAAAGAACAATAATTAACATATAATTTTTGAAAATATTTTCACTTAAATGATGGTCAAGACTACGCCGAAGGTCTAGAAAGGTCCAATTTTGCATCACTCTTCTCAGCATTGTGACCGGTATTTGCCCAATACGCGAGTGATGTTGGCTTCGATGTCCTGAATCGAAACTAGCTTGGACTTTTCTGTCTGGGGTTATGTGATGTCAAAAGTCTTCCTCTTTGTCCGTCCAGCTACGACTCACAAATTGCAAGCCATAATCACTCGCTTAATCGGGCAGATACTGTTCAGGCCAACTATAGACTGAATGGTTCGTGACAACATTGATCTGCAACGCCTCTTATTTCGTGATGATTTTATTGTTTATTGCCCTGGCAACAATCAAAAACAATCTTAGCCAACTCTGTGAATAAAGTGACGTCTAATTAGTATTAGCAATTGTAAAATTGCATATTTTTGACCAATAAACCTTTAAAAAATCACAAGCTGAGTATAAGCGAGAATAAATACAGTCCACAAATTCTTTAAGCCCACATTCTGCTCCCATCGAACCGGATAGATATGGAAACTTGATGTTTTGTTCCGGCATTATTCAGAGGGGCTCAGAACCGGCAGGTCTGCCATTTTTGCGAAGCGTTGGTTGCAATCGGCTGGGTCCACAAAACATTCCCCCTTAGAATTGCGTCTCCCATAGAGTAAAAGTGATCCAAGTTTTTAGTTGTGCGAACTACGTCGAGGGGCGCTGTAGGTTCATACACTGACGTGACAAATGACAGGTCACAGCTGACAGGTTATAGGCGGGACTTTTGAAATTCACAGCTGACAAGTTTTAGGCGGGACTTTTGAAATTCGCTTTTGTGTACATTGAAAATATGACTTGCACTGATGGAACGGCCTTAAATTTGATGAAATTTTGATCATGCATTGGTTTTTAAAGAAGCAATGGTGCATTTAAAAATATTAATCTATTTTTCAGTCAGTTTACAAGTTTTGACTTTTTTTTTTCAAAAAAATAAACGTTTTTTTGTGTAATTTTTGATAAAAATGCATGGCTGGCATTATTCGAAAGAGGGGCAGTTCAAAATTTTAAAGCAAGACTATCCTTTGCTCAATTATTGTGAAATTTTCGGGAAGTACATAATTTTTGCTCATCTTTCGAATGGTGATGACCGTTTTGATCAAAACAAAAATTACTTGTGTCAAAAAGGCACTAACCAAAATCGCCAAGATGGGTAAACTGACAAATGGATTAAAGTTTTCAAATACAACATTACTTCTTTGACAACCGATGCAGGATCAAAGTTTTATCAAATTTCAGGCGGTTTCATTAGTTTTGTTCATGTTCTGTCTTATAGTATGTAGTACATATTTTTTATTATTGATAATTTGAGGCAAATTGTCCAAGAACTATAATTTGCGAGAAATTCACTTTTTGACAATTTGGTCATAAAAGAATAAACATATTTTTTATATTAATAAAGATTATACTTACACTGATCAAAACGAAAGAAAATGAGTTTGATATTAATATTTAAAGGGACATTATTCAAGGACATTTCATAAAGTTCCGCTAAATTTACACAAGGATTGACGGAAAGTACTCAGACCTGCTTGAATTTGTATACAAAAATATTAATGTTGGCACAGTTCAGAATATGCAATCATTGTTTTGAGTACTACAAGTATACACTAGAAAATGTCCCAAACAAGACAATCAAAACACCTGTATGTTGATTCACTGACCAATTACCGTCGGAAATGATGAGGTTTTGCAATTTGTTGGTTGACTGAGTGTAAATAGTTCAAAGTTTATTTCAATATTTTCTTTATTAATCAAAAATACACTTACAGAAAATACTTGAAATATTTACTATAATACGATACAATCCATTTTCCAAACAATATTTTGGAACGATTCGAGAAAACGAATTAGAAATCCAAACACAAAACTTGACAAAACACCGAAAAAACTCACAAAATTCGAAAAGCACAACAATCAAGGGACAAAGCCCGCAAAGCCGCTTATAAAATGGCGTTGGCTTGGCTTGCCATTTCGAAGCGAAACTTTCCAATTTCCGTTTGGCACACGGAAAACCTATGCTACCAGCTACATCGAATTTGTGTTCCAGACCACGCCTACGCCAAACTCAATGTGAATGGTAGCATATGGTTTCGTATTGCCAAGCAAAAATTTGACAGTTCCACTTCGAAATCAAATTTTAATGTAACCCCTTACATAATTCAGGAACAATGGGGTCTTCTGTCACGTCAATAAATGTCATCTAACTGTCAAAGCTTTCAGCGCCTCTCACCGTAGTTCGACCAACTAAAAACGATGTACTGTCATTGCCCATTGGAGACGCAATTCTAAGGGGAAATGTTTTGTGGCTGGGTCCAGCAAGCAGCAAGTGAACTAGTAAACTCCAAGACCAAAGTTTTCGTCAAGCTCAAGTAAGTCCGATGAATAATTATTCTGTCATTGGTTGATCTATTTGTTTTATCACTTCGCTGCGTTTTGATTTGTTTGATTGGCGTTTAATTGTACTCTCAGTCTCAGTTTCGTTTATTTCTAAAGTCATTAATGTCTGCGTTGAATAAACTGAAACATAACAGGGTTTTTTTAAGGAGCAGCTCACACGATCTCGAGCTTCTGTTGATTCATTGAACTTGGATAAGATCTCCGATGAGGCGCTTGGGCAAGTTCAAGAGAGACTCTACAAGGTTCAACCCATTTTGAGTCAATTTGAGGAGGTTCAAGTGAGTCCAATGCGGATGATGTTCCGTTAGCAACCGTAAAAGAGACCTAAAGTAAGGAACATGAGGACTCTGAGAATTAATATTTCAGTTTGATAGCTAGTATGAAAGCTTTATGTCGTAAGTTGAGTGGCGGTGATTCTGCTAGTCGAAATAGTTTGATTGGCTCTGGTTCCCATGTTTCAAATAATATTGGTTATCAAAGACCATCAGTTGAATCACCTGATTTGAATTTGCCTCCATTTGATGGATCATATCAGTCATGGCTAGAATGCAGAGATTCATTTCAGGTCATGATCAATAATCATTCTAATTTGAGTGAAGTAGAAAAATTCTACTATTTGAAATAATATTTGATTGGAGCACCTCTCCAATTAGTTTCGAATATTCAAGCCACAAATGATAACTTTTCTGTTGCCTGGTCGTTGCCGTCAGAGCGATATGAAAATAAACGATCGATAATCTTCAATTATGATAAAGATCTATTTAAATGTCCTAGTTTGTTGAAAGAGTCTTGCTCAGACTCAAGAAAGTTATATGATACATTCAATAAGAATTTGAGAGCTCTAAAGAGCTTGGGCCAAGACACTGATAGCAGGGGTATATTGATTGATTATTTGATAACAACAAACTTTGATCCACTCACTTTTCGCGAATGGGCGTCTTATCCCATTGAAAAGGACACACTTCCGCAATTAACCGATATCAACAACTTCTTGAAAACTAGATGTGAAATTTTGGAAACACTGAACTCAGTTAAACACGATGAAAAACCAAAAATTGGGAAAATCAAATGTCATACAGCTGTAATTTTTAAAATCTCATGCTATTATTGTAAGGAGGATCACTCGATTTATAAGTAATTTGCCTACAAGATAATGAATATCAATAAGAGAATTGCGGAAGTGAATAAAATAAAGCTCTGTAGGAACTGTCTCAACCCCAAACATAATGTTCAAAATTGCTCAGATTAATCTAGTTGTCGAATTTGTGGAAATCAACATAATTTCCTCTTGCACGTTGATAAGCACCCTTTGTCAACTCAGGAATTGCCGCGTGAGACAACGATAGCTCGTCTGGCAAATGGAAATAAAGATTGCTCTTTGCTCGAAATAGAACTTTCATTTGGTGCGAGCATTATTGGATCCAGGGTCTCAGAGCAACTTCATAACGGAATCTTTGACGGCCAAACTTAATTCGGATCCCTGTACGTTTTGAGATCTTGAGTGTTGGTGAGGCTTTGTCTGGAACTGCTAGATCCAAGGTCTAGGTTCACTTTCAGTCTAATGTGGAAAACTTTTCTGAATCCATCTCTTGTTTGGTTTTGCCCAGAATTACTCACAACTTGCCGCCTACATCTTCCAATATTTCTGAATGGAATTTTCCAAGAAATCTAAGACTTGCTGATCAATCATTCAATCGTTCTGGCGCGATAGATATTTTGTTGGGTGTCGATATTTTTTATAGAATTCTTCTCATGGATCAAATCAAAAAATCCAATATACCTGTCCTTCAGAAAACCAAATTAGGCTGGATTTTTAAAGGATTTTTTTGTCAATCAGTACGATCACGTGATAATAAGGTTTGATCTTGCTTGGCTCTATATGAGAAAATTGATCAAAATCTTAACACATTTTCGGAGTTGGAAGAAGGATACCGGGTTGATATGACGATTCTATCTAAATCAGAGGAATTTTGTGAGGAACAAGTTTCTTTTCAAAGAAAATCTTGAGAAGCTGGGTAAGTCAAGACTTCAGGCAACCAAACGTTTGAATATGTTGATAAAACGTCTCCAACGGAATGAAAATTTGAAAAATGAATAATATGTTTAATTCTTGAGTGAATACGAGGATTTTCTACACATCACCAGGCTTTTGGACTTCTCTTTTGAGACACTTGATTCAGGTCAGTTCTATTATCTTCCACACCATGCAATGGTCGAAGAGTCCAGTTCAACCACTAAAGTGAGAGTGGTTTTTGATGCCTCAGCTCAAACTGATTCGGGGTTATCTTTGAACGATGTTCAGTACTTCGCCTAGGTCAGGGTATACTGCCGCGTGGTGTTTGTGTTGCTAGGTGTCTTCACCCAACATCACGCGGCTTTGAAGCCGTCACCTAGCTGGTCCCAAGCCCAGGAAAGAAGGAGGGGGACAGGAATGTCATGTGGGAGCTCGGGGACTAAAGCCGCGTCCTTCCTTCGCCGATGAGGCGGAATCCCAGTGATGCCGATCCGGTAAGTAGCGGCGTTACAACTGGGGTTTACGGCAATTTCCCTAGGCCGCCGTAGTTAGTACAGGGGCCCACTCTTATCTAGCCGATGTAGAGGGCTGCCCCATCAACCGGTGTAAAATCTCAACTCGGGTAGTAGAGCCAGGTGGCGCCTGGTCAGGACCCTGCTGCTCGAGTTGGGGGTGATACAACCGCGGCTGCCGGACTTCGTCACTGGGGCAAGCACATTCTTCCACGAAGCCGGGGTTGGAGCGGTGGGGAAGCGAGCTCTAACATGACATCAAAACCAGACCACACCTACCTTTAACTGACCCTACCTGCATGTAGATCGACATACTAACGAACAACCCACCCCCCACACCTTTATCATGGAAAACGACAAAGACTCTTTTTCAGGTAAAAAATCGCCAACAAGCAGTTTAGAGGGCAATCCTGGCCCAATGAGTCCAAAAGCCACTAAAATGGATGTGACCCCACCCATGAAAGAGGCGCCCTCAGTCGTCTCGGCAATCGACCCCGGGACTGAGCAAGCTGAACTACCAGGGGCTCACGCTCCAGGCAGTAGCAGCTCAATGGCGTCCGGCGCTTCAGGGGCTCTCGCTGCAGATGCTCGTCCGGCTCTCACGCCAGAGCGGCTGCAACAGCTGAAACTCAAAAAGAAGCTGCGGAAAAACCGCCAACGGACCGAAAAGCGTCGTGAGGAGCGTAGGCGGAAAAGAGAGGAACTGCAGGCTGGCACCAGCCAGCAGACCACCTCCCTTGCTACCAACGCTCCCACGGCGGATGGTCAGAATCCTTCTGGGCCCGCAAGGGCTAAGAGATCTACCATCCAGAAGGCCCATGGTAGAGGCCCGACATCAAGGGATGCCAGAAGGGTAGCTAAGCAGCTTACGCCCATCAAGCTCCCGGAGGGCCCAGCATCCACCAGAGAAGACCCAGAGCCCACCCCAACCAGGGTCCCGGCAGATGGGAAGAAGAGGGTCAGGAGTGACAAGTCCACGCCTGACAGAAGAACGAAGAGACCCAGAGGGGGTGCTTCTTCGGCGGTTAGCCGCAGCGGTCAGCCGGGTAGGTCACCTCTTCTGAGGAGTTGCCCGGTATCGGTGCCGGCGTCTGCTGAGGGCCCCTCGACTGGCTCTTACCGCTCGGCAGTCGGAAGGGCTAATGAGGTCGTCATCCTCCCACAGGGAGACGACTTCACAGTGCACTCTGAGGAAGAGGAAGCAATCAAGAGTCACCTCATCGAGAAGATGAGGTTGACCATGGCGGGTTCCTCAAAGGACTCCCGAGGTCACGAACTCCGCTTTCGGAACTCTGGGTTACAGGAAAATGGCTGGTTCCTGGTCACGGCGGAGGACGAGGCCTCGCGAGACTGGCTGCTGACGAAATGTCCGCAGCTAGTCAGGGAAGACCGAACCTTCAGGGCATACCGTGCCGCTGACGCTCCTCGTCCGGTGAAGGTTACCTTCAACTTAAAGAGGAAGGACAAGCCAGTGGTAGGGCCCATCATGGAGATGCTGGATCTTCAAAACAGGTCCCTAGGTGTCGCTAACTGGCGACACCTAGCAACTGAGGGTAAACCAGGGGAGTGGCTACTCGTTTTCCGAGTTAATTGGGAAACGGTTAAAAGGCTGGACGCGGCAGGGTGGACCATGTTCTTCGAACTGGTCTCACTCAGGGTCTTCAGGGTTAGCACTCAACGGAGACCCGCCCTGCCACCCACGTCGGCAGCCTCCAAGCCCCCGGTGGAGGAGCAGACCACAGGTCAGTAAAGCGTGGGCCCCGTCCATCGTACGCCTCGCAATGGACACTATACGGGTAAGTCAAATCAACCTCCAACATAGCCGAGATGCCACCGCAGAACTTGCGAGCATCATGTTGACAAAAGGGAGGAAATTGTACTAATCCAGGAGCCTTATTATTTCCGGGAAAACATCAAAGGTCTCCAGGTGACCGGCATGATTACCTACGCCGGCAACGGAGGACTAGATCGACCACGGACCTGTATCATGGCATCCAAGGAGCTGCAGGTAACCCACCTAACCCAGCTGGGCACCAGGGATCCCACCGTGATCCTTCTAGAATACAAACTCCAGGGAACGATACGTAAGTTGTTTTTGATAAGTCTTTACCTTCCATACGATACTGTGCGCTTACCCCCTACGGAGGAACTTATTAAAATCGTTGAGTACACGAAAAAGTCAGGTTTTCCCGCTATTATTGGCTGTGACGCTAACGCACATTGCACTATCTGGGGCAGCACCGACACCAACACGAGAGGTATTGCTCTTCTAGAGTACCTCACAGCGGAAAACCTTGAAGTCGCCAATAAAAATGCGGAGCCGACCTTCGTCAATCGCGTCAGGCGCGAGGTGATAGATGTAACGGTCGTGTTGCAAAATTATTTGTGTAAGGTGAAAAACTGGAGTGTTACGAACGACATAACAATGTCAGACCATAGGCTAATCCGCTTCTCGCTAGAGGCGGAAGGAGAAACTTTGCCTCTCAAACGGAACCCGAGGTCAACCGACTGGGATAAGTTCAATAACTAAGTAGGACCGTGGGTACCGGAGACCGACATATAACCTCCAAGGAGGAACTGGATACGCAGGTAGAGGCCCTCAACAAGGCAATCTCGTCCGCATTCGAAGCATCCTGTCCTCTCAAGAAGGTGAGAACCAAAAAAGTCCCATGGTGGAATGATACTCTAGAGCGGCTTAAAAAAGACGCCAGGAGGTCGCACCGCCGAGCTCTCAAGGGGGGTGGACAGCTCGAATGGGACACCTTCGTTGAAGCCCGGAGGAAATTCAAATCAGAGGTAAGAAGTAGCAAGAGTGCTGCATGGCGTGGATTCTGCGGGGAGATCGAATCTTTCTCAGAGTCGGCGAGACTCATGAAGCTTCTCGGCTCAGAGGGAACAACAGAGATAGGGCTGTTGAAAAGGGAAAATGGCACAATAGGGAGAAAACACTACATCTACTCCTTCAAACTCACTTTCCGGGAGAAAGCACCAACTCCCCCTCACTAGTTCCCCCCCTATTCTCATAGCTGACTGGGATACGGCAAATAAGATCGTCACCAACGAATCCATAGAGTGGGCGCTAAGTGAGTTTAGTCCATACAAGGCAGCAGGACCTGATGGGATTTTCCCGGCGTTGATGCAGAGAGCCGAGCCTCTGCTAAAACCAACACTTAAATCCATCTTCTGAGCCAGCATCGCCTTGGGACACGTCCCAGATCGATGGAAAACCGCTAAGGTGGTATTCATCCCAAAGGTTGGTAAGGAAGACTACGGACTACCAAAATCCCACAGGCCAATCAGTTTGACATCTTTCCAAATGAAAACACTAGAAAAGATGATCGATAGGTATTTGACGGAGGAGATTCTTTTGAGATCTCCAATTCACAGGAACCAGCACGCCTACTGCAAGGGTAAGAGTACGGACTCGGCTCTACATGCCGTAGTGCAACTAGCTGAAAGGACTTTAAACGACAAAGAGGTCGCCTTGACCCTGTTCTTTGACGTAGAAGGAGCATTCGATAAGGCTAAAACGGACGTCATCTGCGAGTCCCTTACGGCCAGGGGAACCCCGGCCTCCCTGGTGAGTTGGGTTCGGTCTTCTCTTCGGGACCGCCAGGTGAAAACGTCACTAGGAGACTGCCATGTAGAGGCAGACGTGCAAGGAGGTTGCCCCCAAGGCAGCTGCCTCTCCCCCATGCTTTGGTGTCTGATAATGGACAGTCTCCTGACTAGACTGGAGTTGGAGGGCTTTTATGCGCAGGCCTACGCCGACGATGGCCTTATACTCGTGAGAGGTAAACATCTGGAAATTGTCTGCGAGCGTATGAGGTCAGCGTGTAAAATTCTGGAGGTATGGTGTAAAGAGATGGGGCTCTCAGTGAATCCCACAAAAACGGAGCTAATCCTCTTTACAAACAGAAGGAATCAGGAATCTCAATAAGTTCAAACCACCCACTCTGTACAAGATGTCGCTAGCACTGAAACAGGAGGTCAAGTACATCGGGATGGTCTTAGACAGTAAGCTAACGTGAAAACCTCATATTGAAAGGACAGTTAAAAAGGGCATAGCCACAATGTGGATGCTGCGCCGAGCGGTGGATAGGCGGTGGGGGTAGACTTCAAAGGATGGCCTGTCTGAGCATAACCGGTGCAATGAGGACTACACCAGGAGCTGCACTGAACATTCTCCTTGCGCTGCCGGAACTGGCAATCTGGATAAAGAGGGAAGCGATGGCAGCATACATAAGGATGTCAGCTCAGGAAGTATGGAAGGATAGAGGCACAGAGGTTGGCCACACTAGATTAGCTTCTATTGTGAGGCGTGAGATACCGCTACTGGCAGCTGACTGACAGCCACGGATGGAAGACTCAGACTTCACAGAAGTTTTGAGGTACACCTTCCTTCCAGGGACGAGTGGCGGACCACGCTGGCAGAAACACCAGGTAGCACGCAGATCTGGTTCACCGACGGCTCAAAGGCCAACTCTAAGGCTACAGGAGCCGGAGTATACAGACAAGACAGGAATGCCAGGGAGGCTTTCCCTCTCGGAAAGCTCACCACGGTCTTCCAAGCAGAGGTTTTTGCTATCCTGGAGGTAGCGACTAGGGAAGAGGTTCAAAGGAGAACAGAAGATAACATAATTATCCATTCTGACAGTCAAGCGGCACTGAGAGCATTATGCAAGCCAAGGATCAGCTGCCCGCTGGTTCAAGAATGCAGTGATGCTCTGCACGCCCTAGGCGAGAGCAAGAAGGTCAAACTGGTTTGGGTACCGGGACATATGGGCATTTTCGGAAAAGAACGCGCGGACGAGCTAGACAGACTAGGCTCTTCATCACCCCAGCCCGGTCCAGAACCATACCTGGGCCTGAGTAAACGACTGATCTCCGAGGCCCTGAATGAGTGGGCTTGGGAGAACACAGTCAAAAACTGGAGAAATAACACGACTTGTTGGCAAGCCAGAGAGATAATCACACATCCCAACAAACCAAGGACGGCCCAATTGCTGAACAAAAGTAGGAAGGAACTGAGCATCATCGTAGGCATTTTGACAGGACACTGCAAGCCCAACCGACACTTGCATTTACTAGGAATAGGCGAATCACCCCTATGTCTCTACTGTAGAAGGCCGGAGGAAACCTCCTACCATCTACTGGGAGTCTGTGATAGGTGGGGTCGCCTGAGGAGGAGGGTCCTAGGAGCGGCAACCATTCCTTGAGTGGAGTTGGGGGACCTGAGCTGGGATGACCTGCTCCGCTTCACAACGAAGACAGGACGACTGGAGTGAAGAGGGCTGGAAGCACGGGGTTGGCGAAAAGGGCCACTAGGCCTACTCGCCGGGCTTTTGTCCCCCCACCCTTACCATTACCATTACCATTACCATGTTGGACCAACAATCCATAGTGATCTTTTGAATATAATTCTTCAATTCCGTGCTTTTTCTTCTGTTTTGAATGCTGACATTTTGAAAATGCATAGACAAATCTTGATCGATCCAAATCAACGTAGGTATCAGCGTATTTCATGGAGAAATCTGGATTGTCCTGATTGAGAGACCATGTGCTTCCAAGTTAATACTGTCACCTATGGATGTGCATCTTCTTCTTTTTTGGCACTGCGATGTTTAAAACAACTAGCACTAGATTTCCAAGGCCAATATCCTGATGTTTGTGACAAGATTCTGGATTGTTTCTATCTTGACGATTTATTGATTGGAGAATACTTCTGAATTGTTGGATTTGATTGAGGTTGATTAAAACTTATCTTCAAACATTCTTCATTTGGATAAGGAAGAACAAAATAAGACATTGGGAATATTCTGGAACTCTTCTAGTGACACAAACCACTATTCGATAAAAGAAAAATGTCATGATGGTCAACCAATCACCAAAACAGTTATTCTATCTGAAATATTTGACCCTTTAGGGCTCTTGGGTCCCATTGTAGTTGTGGCAAAGATAATAATGCAATTGCTATGGCAAGAAAAAGTTGACTGGGATCAGTCCATCTCATCATCTTTATCAAACAAATGGTCAAGTTTCTGTTACAATATACAGCTTTTGTATTCATTTAGCATTCCTTGATATGATCTGTCCAACAATTGGGAATATTTGCAGGTCCATGCCTTTGCTAATGCATCTGAGAGAGCCTATGGTGGGTGCATTCACGTAGTTAGCTTCACATCTGATCACCAGTATTCAAATTCCAGGAGTTTGGTTTCCAAATTACGTGTGGCACCGATCAAGAGGATTACGTTGCCCCGACTTGAACTATGTGCCGGCCGCAGTGGTTACTGCTCAGTTGGTTGATAGGGTTAAACATTCTTTGAATTTGAATATTAGCCTACGTTTACACCGACAACTTGGTCCGCGAACCATGTACTAAATTCGAACTATATCACAACCAAATATTTGGTTCGAATGGTGTAAACCATTGCGGACTAAGCTGGTCCGCTCTTGGCTCGGTATTCCACAGCGAGTGTACCAAACTAGACTTGGTACGATCTGGATCAAAATTACGAGGTTATGTTGATTGTTATTATTGTGAATTGTGTTGTTTCTGAGTTTCTAAGGCAATCTGAGCGTACTTACTTATGTTTTTTTTGGTTAAGTATTGTGTTGATAAATAGACTTGTTTTTGACATTTGACGAATTTCGCGCGTACTCATCTAGTTCACGCGTTGCCAGACGGTGTAAACGGGCGTGAAGCAAGCATTGGTCCTACCATACTATCCCAATCGACTTGGTCCTATCGGACCAAACTAAACGAGTTATCGGTGTAAACTAGGCTATTGATAATTATTTCTATTGGTCAGACTCGACTATATCCCTGTGCTGGATTAAAGAGTGTTCTACAAGATGGAGAACTTTTGTATCGAATAGGGCATCACAAATACAGTCAATGTCTGATTCTTCTCAATGGTATCATATTCGTTCAGAACTGAATCCTGCGGATTGTCTTCCTAGGGGTAGTACTACTGAGACCTTGATGAATTCTGAATTATGGTGGAAAGTCCCAATCAATGTGTTTTGCTCAACTCACTCTAGTCATTTCAATTCCATTCACGAATTGTGATGATATTCCCGATTAAAAGATAGTAGCTCATAATGTGGTTTCAAAAGAAATGCCAGAATTTGAATGTGAACGATTTTCATCATTAACAAAGTTGCAGCGAACGATTGAAGTGCACTGGCCACTAGCTTGCTTTTTGGTGGAGGGGTACCTTCACCATGATGTGTACATAATATTGTGTACAGGATGTCCGGAAAGTCAACGATAATACTAAAGGGGTGATGGACCAACACATAACCATCCCGAAAAACATTATATGACCTTTATAAAAACTCTAGGGTTTTTGAGATATTGCCACTAAAAGTTCAAAATGTTCAATTAGAAATCTTATTTTACAAAGAAATAATTTATTTTCATTTTTTTTTTCAACTGAGAACGTGAAAATTTTCGTGACTGGCTTGTAATTGCGAAGGAAAAGGTGGTGGGGAGCAGGTAAAAAAAAAGAAATATGTTTTTCTGGAAGTTTATGAGTTGGTCGATCACCCCTTTCAGTATTATCGTTGACTTTCCAGACACCCCGTTTACGTTTTAGTTTTACTTTTTGTACATAATTCGTAAGCTTGACCTGTTGCTACCTTTGCCATAGTATAATAAACAACAAGTAGCGACAGCTCCATATACCTATGTGGTCAAATTTCGTTCTGTCTCAATGACAGATATTTGCCTCATTTATACACTGCCTACCTTATGAAATGTAAAATAAAACCATACTGTAGCCGATTCCATGACTTCAATGATACTGATACATAGGTGAATTATCCAGCAAGTTATACAATACGATTATCCACTATGCAGTATGTCTAGAGATTTATGCGAAGTTTCGAAGTCTTAATTTAGAAAACAGTTCTACATTCCAAAATGTAAGCAGGGTATAAATGAGGCGAATTTCTGTCATTGAGACAACGAAATTTGTCCACAGATATATGGAGCTGTCGCTACTTGTTGTTTATTATGCTATGCCTTTGCCATGTAAATACGTAATTAAATGAAGGATTTGAAAGTGGATCCACTAGCTGAATTAGTGTTCTCAAACATAAATTCCATGATTGATGAACAATAAAAGAAGAGAGGATGTCCCTGTATGGAAAAAATGGCGTTATATGTTGTAATCTTGCCGGCCATTCTATAATGTTCCTTCTGCTGATCTATCTTTTAGAAGTTCTCTCGTTAACCCAATTTGGTATCGGCGACTGTTGATGTCAAGAGCCAGCGTCTGATTGAAAATTCACATTTCCACGTTGAACGGTTTGATTTTTTCAAGTTTCCTACATCACACATACTATTAAATAGAAATGTATATATTTGGAAGATTTGATATTTGATTGTTAAGCCTCCGACAATCATAACGGTCCCCACATTATGTCCTTTTGACGTCAATAAATATATTTATAAGGAGAATCATATGAATTGACAGTGATTTTTTTTTTGTAATCTGATTATCCCAATCGACAAAGTTCACTAAAATAATATAATTTGCGAAACTCTCGAAAGCACGTGAGACCGGCTTGGCCGTTCTTTCTCAATTCGCTTGGTGTGCTCAACAGCCCAGTTCGTAGATGTGTTCATGTTTATTGTCATAAGATTTGAACGACTTTCACCGATACGCCGTCTAATGATATGTATTATACTTTTGAACACTTTGGTGGTGATATGAATTTATCAACATGCCGAGAAGAATTGACGCAAGGTCATCTGAGAAAAAATTGACCCCGTGACTTAAGCAAATATTTTTAACAAAATATTCTGCATAATATGCCTTTTTAATGATTGCCTTCCAGAAATGTATTGTTTCCTCATAATCGCCCTTGCCAAGCTGTTGAAGAACCTAAATTTGTGAAGAAATATTTATTTGGTCGTAAGATTTTATGCACTGAGCCAACGAAATTGTTTTTTTAACCTTTAGTATTTTGGTATCGATGTTTGAGGATCCATATTAAAATGACCTGATGCTTCAACGTGGGCGGCTTCATTTGAAAAACCAGGATCCTTGGCTTGATTCACTTTTTCAGTTCCTTGAAATGCATTAAGGCGATAAATGCACCTTGGCCAAACACGAAATCTTAGAGTTGAATAATCTACCCGATACGCGAAAGCCGTGGCTGATGAATCGCATTGACGCGAGTGAGAGAGAAACTAGAACGTAGTTCTTAGTATGGTATCTGGCTTCTTATTGGATACCGAGAATCACATGTAGTATAATATAGGTGGAGTTTATTTTATTATTTTTCCTTGTCATTTCCATGTGTCCTTGTCGGTGCGATTTGTCCTCCAAATCCCAAATCTAGTGGTTCTGAGAAAATTGTATTATGTACCTATTTTATTTTGATTCAACGATGCATCGATGTTTCTCATTTCTCATTTGTTTCGATAAGGAGATACTATCACAAAATATTATGTTACAAGTGGTAGTATTTTCTACTCGATATAGACGGGGTGTTTATTCAATACCGAACCATTCTTATTTATGTACTCAACAGCTCTTCAAATTGAAAAACATGGCAATTTTGTTGTACATTTTCAATAAGCTGTAGCTTTGAAATGAATGAACGGATTTTGTTGATTTTTTGAGCGTTGTGAAGGTCGACTTTCGTACATTGGACTGACTCTTGTAGATTTTATACGAGATGGGGTTGTCTATGATATACAGGGTGTGGAATAAAGTGATGCAATTTTCAAGATCCCACCATTCTAGTGAAAAAAATTGATTACTAAAATCATACCTCATCAGGGGGAATTATAGCAAAGACTATTACCTCGCGACGTATCTGAAATTTTTATATCTCCCCTAAATCAAAAGATAATCAATTCATATTCTAATTCGTATTGCGAGGTTTTTCTGAGATTTTAAATTAAATTCAAAATATCAGGATGTTATTATAGGTACGATAGGTAGATACTTTTGAAATTTAAAGAATGATGAGATGATTTGACTGAAGCTGTAAATTGGGTCCCATAAGAATTCGGCAAGGGATATACCCATATTTTTTTGGTATTGCGAAATTAATAGCTGATATCTATCTATGAAAGTATCATTTTAGTGAAAAACTTTCCTTCATTTAGGTTAATATATAAAAAAATATATCTTTACTTTTTCTTTTGAATTTTCAAAGTACCGTAAATACGAGAATTTTTAAGTTATGTAGATCCGCAAATTAAAAAAAAAAACATCGCTAAAATACGAATAGGAATAAAAATGTTACCTAGTATCTTTTATTTCGGAAGAGTTATCAGAAAAATATCAAGTACGTCCCGAGGTGGAGATAAATTCAAAGAAAAATGGGCCAATAAACAATTTTGCGTATGCTTCAATTTGCAGGTACCAATATTTGCGGTCTTTTTTCTTTGAATTTACCTCTACAAGTCTTAGCTATACACCTTTACCTCAGGTGTATAATTTTAGTACAATTTTTTGTTGGCAAAATGGCATGCATCATAGAAATTTTAAAAATTGCTTCTCTTCTTCGCGCACCCCGTAGGGAAAAAAACCTCATCTCATTCAAAATTTGCCCCAGATGATTATTGCCATTATTGCCTATGAGTACCTAGATAAACTGTAATATTCGTAACAACGTCAGTGGAATCGAATGAATCGATACTATATACCATCGATTTTCTTATGTTTTTATTGTTTATTCAGAGACAAATGAGAATAGCTACTAAATAATTGTGATAAAATGATAATAGAACTGATAAAACGTCGGTACTAACTCCCATTGATCAATTAAAGAAATAAATGAAATACAAAAATAAAAATGTGTGTGAGCATATTATTTATTGACAGAAATAGAAAGAACTAAATACTTATACAAAAAATAGTATATTTTTCTCAAAAATTATCTTTGACGATTGAAGGAACCATTGCTTCATCGTAAAACTTGTTTAGCTTGGGTAACATGACATTCATCCAAAACTCATCATCTCGAGCGATCTGAAAAACTTTAAATTGAAAACTACCATTGAAACGATGTGACTTTCCCTTTACCCTGTCTATTATTAAACCAAAAGGCGTCCACACTCCAAAATAACAAAACTTTGCTCCCGTAATTGCAAGCTGACCTTGCACCTGATAATAATAGTTGTCTTGTCTGTTGAGTATAAATTTCTGAGAAATTTGGTCTTTCTTTATACATTTTATTTTCTTTTGCTCTATTGCATCTTCAGGGGATAAATTTCTAGCCCCATAGGGACATTTAATTTCAATTATATCACCTGTTTGTAACAGCCCATCGGGACTAGCTCCCAAATAGGGATATTTTGGATCCACAAAAAGTCCACAATCTGAAATCTTTTCAGAAATCTGATCCTGAGCTAAAATGGTCATCATTTTTTTTTGCGGCTATGGGCTCATGATCTAGGCCCCATCTGGTAGCTGCAGAGCCAGTAAATTTTGAATTCAAAATTCTTTCTGCTAATTTTTTAGGATTTGTGGTTTTCCTAAGTTTACAAACCGCACCAAAATTAGAAGCCGTCAATCTGAATGATCTTTCTCTTTTCCACAATGGATTAGCCGATTGCCCTCTAGTTTTCATTTCTAGCTCTTTAAAATCACATTTAGATAGAAGAGATAATAATTTTTCTTTTTTTGTATGTAGTTCCTCTAGGCTCATCGACTCTTCTACTGCTCCGTATTCTTCGTCAGCCTCAGCGTTCTTAGATTTCTTTTTAAGCAAATATGGAAACAGTTGCTTCCGAGTTTTCTTGTACACTCTAGCTTTCCTCAAGTTCGCAATGTACTGCTTTGTATATTTCCCAGGACTTTTCTTTGTGATACTTCTATGCAGCTTGTCTATATAGTTTTCCTTTTCGTTATATTGAATTGCTGCAGCTCTACATCTAATGTCGTAACTATTTTTGAAACTAAAATTGACGCGTTTTCCTCCTACAAATTTTGCAACAACGGAATTATAACATTCTGCTGCGTTATTGTTCATGTTCAACAATAAACTATAAACATTTTGTTGAAGCCTGTTTCCGCAGCACAGTATATCGTCAAAAGCACCACAGATTTGAAACTCGGGAACGTAGTTCACTTCATCCTGTTTTTCGCCATTGCAGAAATAAGTGTCACAATTATCGTGAAACCCAAAAACATGATAGGGACAATTGGATATATCTTTTCTCAAATTAGCAATTTGGGCTTCCAGGGGCACTTCTTCTTTTCGTCTATGAAGAATAGCTTTCTTTATTCCAGCTCGCATTCTTTCAATACCAGCTTTCAAAATTCTTCTCAGTTGCGGAGAAACTATCTGGTCCGTACTGCTTTTCTGCTTAGAAGATAGTTCTCTCAACCTTGTGCAGTAGTTTCGCAGTAAATGATTGATACATTCCACTTTGGTTATGTGAACATTTCCACCATACGGCGCTTCTTTGCAGATCTTCTTGTAAACACTACTGTCTCCATCACCAACCAACTTCACATATTTTAAGTGGTGCATTTCCAAACTGGATTTGAAACCCTCTAATATAATGTCAGACTCCATACCAGTAGACGATCCTTTCCAATTTTTGGAGCACTCATGTTTTCTAGCTTCAACGTTTTTTGCTTCAGCTCTACTGCATATTGTGCAGTACTTGTTTCTTGAAGCTAAAAACAAGAGCTTTCCAGTTTTTGCCCCCACTATACAGGACTGAAATCAATAGTTTTAGTATCTAGGTGAACCATATTTTGATATCTTACAATTCCAGATAAAGCATCATAATTAACTTTATATGATCTCTTTGACCATGCTCCATCTGCGATGACAGTTATCAACCCATTTCCTTGACCATCGACCTCTCCAACTTCTCGGGCCAGTCGGAGTTCTTCTTGACCTGCCTCTTCCATGGTAGCCAAGCAAGTATTGAATATATTTGTTGCAATCAGATCATGGTATTTTGAATACAATCTATTATCCATAGTTGGTATATTCAGGATCGCGTGCTGTTGAATCATCTGTGAGAAACCTGATCCAGTTGAAACTGTTGCCAATACAGCTGCCGAATTCACATCAAACACTTCAGAAGGGGATTCAGTTGATGATTTTTTTGAAATATTGCACATCTTGCATTTGAATACAAGGCTACTCATTAGACCTTTTCTTATTTCTTTTATGAAGGTCATGTGCACGAAATTACACTCAAAAGGAGAATGATCATTAAGTGTCCTTAAGTTTTTCAAAAAATAATCAATGTCTACCAAACGCCTTCCAACGGGACTTGGTTCTGTTTCGACCGTATCAGAAGCAGAAACACCTGGCGTACCAGTCGATGTTGAACTGAAAAAATATGAAAATGTAATTTTCAAGAAATATTGATTATTTCCAGTCTTTTGAGAAATTTATTATTGAAATTGAAAACAACTCACCTCTCATTGTCTCCAAGAGTTATTGCAGGAGAAATAGCAACCAACTGGTCGAAGGTTGTATGGCTGTTATGATCTACCATGTTGTTCATGTTAACATCCACACTAAAAAAAGTCAACATCTTCCACTATACATGTGTAATTGATAAAACGTAAGGAATTGACGAACAATCAACAGTTGAACTGTCATTATTTTGGGAAAGTTAAAAAAAATATATTTTATTCCAGTTAGAACTAGATACAGTGTTTTCGGGTCACCCCGAAAAAAAGTTTATTAATCGGCGGATTTGGCACGAGATTTTTTTTCAATTGGGGAGCTTGACAAACTGTATCATCTCACCTGTGACCTCGCCCACACGAAATCCAACGCCAACTTTGTCACATAAGCGATTTTTTCAGAGAAATTTCTATGTACGCCACTGAATTCGGCATCTCTCAAGGCCTGTTTACATACCATATTTCACAAAAAAAAAAGATTTTTTTTTAAATTCGCGCCTGTGGTGAAATCACTTTACTCAAAAGCGAATGTAATTTTCAATATTCGCAAAACAAATATTGTATTGAAGAAAATTATGGCTTGGAGGAAGTTACCAGAATTTGGTTATATTTTCATGACCAACTGTGGAGGTTTGAAACTAGATGGATATCTTATCTATTTTTTTCTACGAAATAGTTACTACTTGGTACTTTCTGGTAAAAGTTGGAGTAGGCCCGTTTAGAGGGATGCCGAATTCAATGGCGTGCACAGATTTTTTTTTTTAAACTCGCTAATGTGGTTTGTCAAAATTTTGTTTCTGAGAACTGACAAAGAAGGTCTTGGACTTTATATGAGCGAGGTAATTTTTGTCGAGAAAATACAGTATGTCTACAATTACAAAAAAAACTCGAGCCAAATCGGTTAATTGTCTTCAAGGTGACCCTAAAACAAATGTATCACTCTGTAGGTAGGGAAATTTCCACCCTACGGGGTGAGTCTCAAACTCGGAATAAATTCATTATCTAAGTAAATCAAAGAAAGATTAGTACTTCAAATTGCGTTCTCTTCGATGTACTCACGTGCATTTTATGAAAGAAGTCCTAAATTTGAGATTTGACCCCTTTAAAAATAGTTTAAAAAAATAGGGGTGCCATGCATCTAAAAACATGCATGGTCTCGTGCATGATCAATGACGTCATATCTCAAATTTGGGGCACCCTGTTTAAAATTTTAACATCAAAAATATCGCAATTTAAATTACTAATTTGACGGGTCCGAAGATATTTGCAAAAAAAATCTGCTTTTGATATACTGAACTTATTCCAAGTTAAAGACTCACCCTGTAGGTATGTACGTGATAGATGATAGATGAGCAATACTTGTTACTTACTTCGCCGTCGATGCGTTTGCATTTGTTGAAACTGAGGTAGATGCTTCTGTGTTTGAAGTATCTAATTTAATTTTTTTCTGGGCCTCATGACCAATCTTCGCTAACCTGCAAAAACACATCTACAAAAATATATTCGGTTACATACAGTATGTATCAGCCAAATGGAATAAATTAAATAACAAATGAATGGAGTGGTATATTCGGAAAAACGCTGGAATGAGTACATCGATGGGTATTTTCATTTGCGCATGTAACAGAAGCTAATACCAATTTTCCTATTTAAAATGCAATACCCTGTATATTATTCAATTTTTGGATTTTTTTGAAAATTCTAGACATATCTCGTGTACTTTTTTACACCTATCTTACCTATCTCCAACCGTTTAGGAAATATCAAGTGTTTTCAGAATTATTGCAAAAATCAACGCCAAATCTACATTACTTATTTGATCAAAGGGTGTTCCATTTGAGATAAGAGAGTTGGTATTGGCTACTGTTATATGACTCGCGCCCTGCATAGAAAGTGTTTGTTGAAAAAAATGCACAACCAAAAATATCAATAGACGTGTCCGTCCGAGTGTTTTTCAGAAAATCTCATATTATTCTATTCGGCTGATACATAGGTACTGTATATTACTTCATATACCTAATGGATGTCGACACATATTCAGCCTCAAACTACCACAACTTGAATTTACTACTTACTAATAATTTTTTAATTATTTATGTGGTACTTACTGCAAATATCTCTTTCTACTGCTAGGAACATATTTTCCCTTTCGATACGGCATATTGTCTTTATAAAATGAAATAGTACTCAATCACTGGAACTCACTCTCACAAACTACTCAAAACTTCAAAAACACGATTTTCAAAAAAGTACGTTCAACCCCCAATCAATCAATAAAGTAATTTGCTTATTTTCATTATTCTAGCTGACCTGTCTGCGAAAGCGTCCGCGTTCGTTCACTTCATAGTGGTGGGGCGATTTTTGGGCGGTACTTCAAAAAAAAAAAAAACACCCTCTTTCGCTATTATCGGAAGGTTTATATAAATTTTGCGGTATAATTAATAGAAATTTGGACATTTTATATTTCGCAAAATAAGTTATAAATTTCATTCGCTAGAGAATGGTTAGCCCAAAACTTCATTGTAATGAAATTGAGGTTTTTTAAAAGACTATTTTAAGATTTATCACAAATCGGAGCCAATGGATCGTCAAAGAATCCTTCAAAAAATATTCTGTCAAAAATTCGTTAAAATCGGTTGAAAAATGTGCCCAGGAGACTTATAAGAAGTTAATACACAGTGCCAATATCCCCTTAATCAAATAATCTGATACAACACTTTTGTCTGATAGACAATCAGACTATTAATTTGACCACACGGTCTGTTGTACGAGCAAAATGTATCCTCAAAAATAAGGATTATCTGGATTTCTTGTTCAATGCTGTTGAAGACAACAAGACGAATTATTTTCAATAAACCACATAATTTCCTGGTGGATCAACCACTATCGAATTTATACGAAATAATTCATTTCCCGTAGGTGAAGCCAATGCAGAAAATTTTCTATTTTCTTTTCATGATATCAATGCTGTATTTCTATATGTATAAACCTCAAGGACAGACCTACCGCTACCGCTGTTTTTTTCTTGTCTTTATCATATATCATATAATATCAGAAGCCGCGATTTGAACTCGTTTATCCGTTTAACCAAACTACGTTCTGTTTCAACCTCAAGCTCAGAGACATTTAGAAATATCGGATGAGAAAAAAGGCGACCTTCATTTCATTCTTTGAATATGAACTGGATATACAGTGTATCCCAGATTCGTTTCTCAATACAGGGATCTTGGCTCCTATTATACCTTCATTAAATGGTTGAATGGGGAAAGTTTTAGAGGAAACTTAGTGCATTCGATATTCAGTTCCAGATTTGCGATCGGTCAATTGGTTTTGGAAATATCGGCGAAAAACCGAAAATGGCGGATTTTGTTTTTTGCCAGTATATCCGAAACGGCTAATTGGACAGCTATGAAAATGTGACATAATCGGGACACTTTTTTAAGACGGATAAAATGGTGTGTATGACATGTCTCAAGCGCCTTTTGTTTTTCCGCAACCCGCCTCAACTTTCATTTTTCTTATGGCCGCCATATTGGATTTTTCGATTTTTGGAAAGAGTGTAACATTTCCAGTCTAGTGATGTCCCACAAGTGCATTAAAGATTTGAGTATCATCGCAATATCACACTTCGTAGCTGGGACTTAATCTTTTCTGAGGAGGCCATGATTTATTTGTCGCAAAACATCATTAATAGGTACTGTATCAACCTAACGTCACCTTATTTGGTGTGCAGCAAACGTGTTAAACTCATTGAATTTTCAATAGAACATGGACGTAAATAATGACTTCTCAACGAGTCTATGAGTGTATTGAATAAAAAGTCAGAAAAATCATTGTTTATTCAATCAACACTTAAGCTTTTGAATAACTCACAGGTAGATACAAATATATTAAAAATGAAAATACTGTAATGTGTTCTCAACTGTCTCGGTATTGATTTACAAGTTTGCAAAATGACGTCCATTTGCATCGAGGCATTTTTGAAAATTAGTAACTGTTTTTCGAACAACCCTCGCAAGTATGTTTCTGTTGATATTTGTGAATGTGTCAAAAACTCTTTGTCTCAGGATTACTATAGTCGCAGGAGGATCAAATTCATAGACCTCATTCTTTGTATGACCCCGGAGATAAAATTCCAAGGGCGAAAGTTCGGGGGATCTAGGAGGCCAGGGTATTATACCATTAAATGGAATGATCCTTTCCTCAAACTGCTCTATCAAGAAGTTCCTGACTTGAATGGTGTTGTGAGCCGGACATCCATCCTGTTGAAACCAGGTTCTTCTGAACTCATCTTCGGTTAGAGTAGCTCGTAATGCCAGCACAACCTGATTTCGCAAAAGCTCTAGATATCTCAGTCCATTTGGGTTGTGGTCAAATGAAAATGATCCCATAAGTCGATTTTCTGGAAGGATTGATTGATAGTTGCCCGATTGAGAAAGGTAAGTTGGATTAAATTACCAATGACCCCACACCAAACGGTAAACCCAAATCTGGTCTGTGGACGTCTCGCTGACACTTCGTGAGGGTTTTCCACAGCTCAATGAACAGTGTTGTGCTTATTTAAAACTCCACAATTCGTAAACCTACTTTCATCGGACCACAAGACATGATTTACAAAATCGGGATTGTCATTACACTTCCTTGTATACCACTCACAGAAGCGCATTCGTCTTGGAAAATCAGTTTCTTTAAGTCCTTGAACCACTGTGGGTCTGTATGGATGGTACTTATTCTTTTTAAGCACTCTCTGTACTGTTGATTTTAACACACCAATTTCCCGTTCTACAATTCTTACCGATTAACTAGGGTCTTCGTTGACAGCTTGTAAAATGTTTCTGTTGCGATTTTCATTTTCAATGTTGCATCCGCTTCTAGGTTGTTCGAAGGCCGCAAAGTTGATCAAATTAACAACCATTTTTCTGAATTGGGTTTTATGAGGCTGACGTCGTTCGGGGTACATCTCCAAATAACTTGCTGAGGTAATGTCGGCATTTCTCTGTGACTGCAAGTACAGTGCTAACATATCCAACTTTTCTTCATTCGAATAGGGAACACCGAGCATTTTTAATAGGTTTCGACAATTTGTTTATCAGATTCATTATTGTAATGACAGAGAAGCGTACTACTGTTTACGTAAAGGAAAGTTTCATACTGAATTATTATTTGCGGGGTGTTATATTACCACAATTGAAACTGTGGTTTGATGAGATGTCTTTGACAATAAATTTTGATAAAACAAAATATGTGCCATTTAGCTGTAACAAAGGCAGTACTCCCAACTATGACAAATTGAGCATCGACGTTAAGGATACTACGTAAGAAATTTTCGGAACTGATAATATTAAATATTTGGGCCTGAATATTGATAGCCATTTGAGGTGGGACTTCCATATAAATAAAGTAGTGAAAAAACTGCGACAAATATTCTATAAATTTAGACAGCTAAAGAAAATTCTCGAAATTCCATATCTACTAAGAATATATTATGCCCTTATTGAGTCTCACCTACGATACGGCATTGTGGCATGGGGAGGAACATACATGAAATGTATCAAGCCTCTCGAAGTCATGCAGAAACTTTTCATCAAAATTATATTTGAGAGAAAAAATACTTACCCCAGTGAGGAATTGTACCAGGAGAGCGGATTACTGGATATAAGGCAACTGTATGTACTGAGAACACTTTCATATCAGTTCAAAACTCGATCACTATTGCACCCTATCGATCACGATTACAATACGAGACTTAAGTTAAGATTAAATACAACCACCTTGAAGGTGAACAAGACAATATCGCAAAAATCATACTCAAATGGTTCCAATTCTTTCAAGAAAAACCTTAAGATCTGGTTATTATCTCAACCGAGACGTGTTATTCATGACATGATGGAATTAAATAATCAGGATACTTTTAGGAACACTCATGTATATTTATTTATCTTATATTTTTCGCACACGGAATTTACACCGTATACCTGATTTTAGTGGTTCTTTTTTTTAGTTATGCTCATTGTATGGAGTATGCGTGGGAAGGAAAGCCTCGCACAAGTCTTTTGATTTCTGAGGTTGTATCTTTTCGTTCTCCTTCTCTATTTTGTGTATCCCAACAATTTTATATAGCTGTTTGTTACTCTGATTAAGAGATTGTGTGCACTTGAAATTATTAACTTTTGTGTGAGGATGTATATAGTCTCCTACAAGTCTTAAGACTTCTTGAGACTCAAATCTTTTTTATTTCCAAATCTAGTTTTGAAATATTTCCTTTTTCTCTGTGTAATGGTTTTTATATAATTTTGGAAATAAATTATCAGTATTATTTTTAATTAAATTTGGGCCTGAAGCTTCCCAAACCCAAGGTCAGGTATTTTCGTTAACAGACTAGCTTTGAAGACATGGATCATCATCATTTTATAAGAGTTGTGATTTGAAAGGATGTCAAGAAAGAACTCGTTCAAATAGTGTCGATCAGCCCATCTGTGAATACTTGAGGTAGCCACTCATATGTCTGCTGCAGAAGTAATCTAGAAGGCAGAAACGGGTAGGACCGTCAATTGCCTCCTCAGTCATTGTGTGTAGGCATGCAGGGGCTAAATTGGCTTCTAGGGAGGGTGGCAGGGACTGATTTAAGTAGCTATGGCTTGCCGTCCTGCAACTGCGAACGTCTGTAGCGTCCTTCACAACAATATTTTGAAATCATATTCAAAATATTTGGCAAACTCGAACAGGACATGGATTTGTCATATTGCAAAATTAAAAATAGACGTCCGTTACTCCGAAGTTGCCTCTGCCGTAGGAATTTGCGTCGAGAGCTTCGTAGATTGCCCTAATCGCTTTGCCTTCTTTTGCTTCTGTAGCGGAGTGACATCCGACATTTTTATAACCTTGATAACAATAAGAAATGGACATGTGTTCCATGGAAATGTAAAAACTCATTTTTTGGCAAATTGTATGATATATGAATATTACTAAAGTGTATTCTCCAGTGATATGGACTACTTGCACCTCCTAAATCTACATTCCGTTGTGGTTATCGTTATTCTTAGCATGCGCAATGCTTATTCTCAAACAGCGATGTTGCCAAAATGTGAAAATGGATAGTACTGCTAATAATATTTTTTTCTTGAGCGATTGATCAAAATATGATGCAAATAACAACTTCACATGACAAAAAAATGATTGCAAAAATCAAAATGGAATGTTTTTCATACAAAAAATAAACCCACAGACGTTCGAGCATGCTCGCGACGACCATATACGTTCGAACATGTTGGTGTTGGTCTCGTGTTGGTAGGTGTCATGGAGCCGAGCGCCGAGCCGAACATCCCAACCGCCTACTAGGCTTGAACAACCCACACACTGTCGAGCATGTTGGTCCGAGGCTACTTCCAACTCGTGCTCGCCCAACATGCTCGAGCGTCTGTGGAGGGTTTTAGCTTTTTCATGTTTTGTTGTTTATGCTCTGTTCCGCAAATTGATTTGTGTATGTCTGTACCCTCTAGATGACTTCAAAACAGTTGAAACTCAGAAGTGGAGCCCGGTTCTTAGCACCAGTGCTGTGCAGTTTCAAGTGTGTGCTTTTTAAAAGATGATTTTATTTATCCAACCCATGATAGTTATAACTGTCATTATTGATGTTATTATTTTAGACGAGTAAACTATCAAATAGCACACCAGTGTATTAAAATCCATAACTCACCAGTCACACGTGAGTTATGGATTAATTATGTACTTTGCCGTGGAAACCAGACAAACAACCCATCGCTTTCCCGTGGCAACCAAACAAACTACGTATTTTGACCAAAGTGTAAAAAAGTCACTATCAAATTCTGACATTCATATGGTACTGAGATTTGATAAGATCACAAAGCTCATTAATAATTATTTTCTCATAAAAAAATGATTTCTTTCACGTGTTCGATAAAACATTGTAAGCCACTCGTGTGTTATGTTTCCGAAGGCCTAACTGCCTAGTGGTTCTGATATTTCTTGAGTTACATATTTTTCACCACATAATACATCATAAGAAACCAAGTAACGTTATATAACAATATTTAAACGTTGAAAAGTAGTGAGATGACGTGTTGGGAAAAGACGTGATTATGATTTTTTTTTGTCTAGGTGGCGGAAAGTCCTGACTGGCAGACCCGTGATAATCACGTAACACGTTTCAGGTTTTAAATTTGAGATATTTCCTGATTGGACTTCGCTCACTCCGAATAATCTAAAAACACTATTGAAAATATTGGCGGATCATAATGAAAAGGTCAAGCTAAAAGTATTTTGAATATTGCATTGATAAAACAACTGGAAAATGGTACACCTATGTAGGTATATTAAATTTGCTTATCCGCTAAAGATACTTAGTCTGATAATTGAAATTTAAAATTGACCCAGATCACCGTTTTATTTTGAATTGTCGATGTTATGCACGAAATTCCCGATTCACACCTCTTTTCTCTGCGCCTTTGTATTTTGTCTATTCATCCGTATCGATTTTTTGGAATTTGGCTTGGCGACCAGCGTCATGCGCGTTGCCATTGTAGTAGTAAGTGTGGATATCAAAAGGTTCATTGAATGTTTCTTGATTTTTAAGCTCCAGTTTCTTTCTATTTGAGAGTTTTTGATCAGTGTTATGGTTGCGATTTTTGTGCATTTTTTTGAATAACCTCCAGAGTAAATTTTGTTGCTGAATAATAATTGCATGTTGCATGTTATTGGGAATGGTGTTATTTCAAGAATATCCTAGAAGAAATGGTCTGACTGGATCTGACGACATCAGCAGCCATTAAATTGAATTTGCGAGCTGATTCTGGAGTTTTATTTCGTACTTTATACTACAATTTTATTTGCCTACAATATGATAAAGTCTATTTTTCAACCTTGAAGCTATGATGTTTTTAGTTACCGTATAATAATTGTCCTGATTTTATTTCTATACATTCTATGACATTTTGTAATCTCTACCATTGATAATCTTTTTAGTGTAGGTACTAGAGTCTTCATGTTTGTTCATTTTCTAAAAATGTTTATCGGCTTCTTGACACGTTTTTACATATTATTATCTGTATTCTGCTTTATTATTGGTCTATGAAACTTACGTTTGTTGACAATAAAGCTGATTTGATTGATGGATTGATCGATATAAGCCTCATTACATTCAATCTTACTTCGAAGTGGAAGTCACAAATTTCTGCTTGCCAAACGGAAATCATATGCTACCATCTTCAATGAATTTGACGTTGAACGCAAATTTCAATGTAGATGGTAGCATAATATGATTTCCGTTTGGCAAGTGGAAATCTGTCACCTCCAGTTTCAAAGTGAAATTGAATGTAAATGAGGCAATATATATGATTTTTCCCAGAATACCTTTTCGTCATTAACGACACGTTTAATCAACGTTATAGATACACATCATCTCGGCTTGATTATCGACACGTCATAAAAACGTTATGAAAACACGTAATTTGTGGTGGGACAGACAAACGTGATTAATGACGGCTAAAACACGTTAGAAGAGAACGTTAACTGGTTGCCGTCGAAACGTATTTTCAACGTTTTGAAGACGTTTCCAAGAATTGTGGGTAGTACCATAAATATCTATAATTCTCAATGTTATCATGAATGGAAGTGGTATCGTTTAGGTACGTCCAAGAAATTCATTATACAGTGTGTCCACTCTGAAGCCGCCTACACTGTATTAGGTGACGATGATTTTTTGTTTAGAACACACATTCTGGGATTTAATTAACATCTTAATAATTAGAACGTGTGGGGTTGCTGATCCCCCATCGGGCGCCTCCCCAGGTGGCGGATAGGGAAATGCCTCCCAGATATGGGAGGTACCGGGGAATTCGAATATTCCGGGGCGGACCAAAACCAGCACCTTAGAACGATGTGTGACAAACCTGAGGACTTTTTACCCCAAGTGAGTTGCAATCTCACCGTTGGTTCCGACCGGGTGGAAGCCCCGGTGACCAACGCTGGCCCCACGGATTTTGGGGAGGGCCAATCACACGTTCTAGCATCCGCGGAACAACCAAACCTCAATGTAACTCCTCATGAACCAACCACAGGTAACCAGGGAAGCAGTGATGCAATCCCCGGTGCCGGTGTATCTGCCATTAGTACAGGCGTTGGCAACATCAGCCTGAACAAAATGGCAACGCTTTCCGGAGCCCAGCAAAGGAAGCTTGCGATTGAGAGGGCTAAAGCCAAGGGAGAGCCTATACGGCCTCGTAAACCGAGGACAAATAGGAATCCCGGGAATAGAACCCCCCCGAATAGCTCAGGGAACACTGGGAAACCTGATGCTCGGGCCTCAGAGCCTGGAGCATCAGGTAAACCTAGGACCCCTGCAAACAAATCCTCTGCAAAGAGGGGTCGCTCTCAGGGCAACACACCAACCTCAGAAAAAAAGCGCCAAGAAAAGGTCACGGCAGGGGGATGCTGAAGTAACACCCAGTACATCAACTGGGAAAAACTTACAGCAAAACCCTAGCCGGACTTAGGATGGCCATCACTTCCGAAAAATATCCGGATGAAACCTTTACTAAGGAGCAGTCAGTGTAGAGGCCTACAACAGTCTCTACTCCGGAAAGTGCTCAAATGCGAACCCGGAACTGGTCCTTAGTTCAAGAACAGCAGCTCCAGAGGTGGGGTGATTTATATCACTTGCGCCAATGAAGCTGCCAAGACTGGGCTGCTGCGGGTGGTTCCAGGCTTCAGCCCCTACGAGGGAACCAGTCTTTGGATTGGCCTGGCACACAGAGTGGTGCCAGTCGTGAGGGCTGCTGTCCTGATACGGACAAAATCCGCGGGAATCAAGGAACCGGCACAAGCTCTCCAGTTCCTCAAAACCCAGAACATGGGGCTGAAGACCGAGGACTGGAGAATAATCAGTCACAAGGCGGACAATGAGGGCATGACACTCATTGTCGGTCTTGACAGCAGATCTCTACAGGAGCTGCAAAACCGGAATCTCCGGGCCTACTTTGGGTTAATGCAGCTAACCTTCAGACTTCTCAAAAAGAAGGCTCCCGATGCTGAGGGTAATACAAATAAACCTTCAGCACAGTAAGGGAGCATCTGCTGTCCTTTGCCAACAGCTGGCAAAGAAAATTATAGACCTGGCCATCATCCAAGAACCCTGGATTACGAAGAGAAAAATAGCCGGTCTAGAAAACACTGGAGGTAAAATCTTTTACAAGGAGCAATCAACAGGTAACGTGAGAGCTTGCATATACGTGAGAAACGGAGTGCAGGCTCTCAATATTAAAGAACTAAATTCCAGGGATCAAGTAGCCGTCCAACTAAGCTACAAAGAGGAAGGAACCCAGAAGGACATCATAATAGCCTCGGTTTACCTTCCCTATGATGCACCCAGACCCTCACCATCGGAAGACCTAGAGAAACTAGTGAATCACTGTGGGCAGAGAAACCTACAGTGTATAATAGGCATGGACGCCAACTCTCATCACAACATCTGGGGGAGCAGCGATATCAACAAAAGAGGTGAGTCTTCATTGGATTTTATTATAACTCATGATTTGAAGACTCTAAACAAGGGCAACAAGCCTACTTTTGCAAACCGCATACGGTCGGAAGTTATTGATGTCACTCTGTCCACCTCCCGTATCAATCCCGATATCCAGCGGTGGCGCGTATCCGATGAACCATCCCTGTCGGACCATAGGTATATACTGATGGAAATCAATAGAATTGACAAGCCGTCAAAAATGTACCACAACCCACGCAAAACAAACTGGACCGAATACCGGGAGGAGCTGGAGGCGAGGTTGAGCGGGATCAAGGAACGTATGCGTAACAGATTTGATGTTGAGGTGGTAGCGGAACAACTACAAAACGCCATAATTTACTCATACCATCAAAGCTGTCCGCTAGTCCGGCGTTCTTCATGCAAGGACACAACCTGGTGGAACGAGAAACTTGACAAGATGAAGGGGGAAACACGCAGACTCTTCAATGTGGCCAAGAAAACCGGTGAATGGGATGAATACCACCATACTCTGACGAAATACACAAAGAAGTTAGGGAAGCTAAGAGGAACTCCTGGAGGTAGTTTTGCACTGAGGTCGAAAAAACCTCGGAAGGCGCACGCCTCCAGAGAATCCTAGCTAAACCCCCTTCCACCAATGGGAACACTAAAGAAACCAAATGGGGAATACACGAAAAATGGCGAAGAAACCATCGAGACACTACTCAGGGCACACTTTCCAGACTCGACCATAATCAACTCGCAACAGGGAACCAACTCCCTATCTCCTGAGATCCTCCGGATGAGAGGATCAAGAGATGATTGGGTCATAGCCCGACAGATTGTGACACCAAATAGAATCGGATGGGCCATAAACTCATTCGAACCATACAAAGCACCTGGATGCGATGGGATAATACCGGCACACCTGCAGCTTGGCGAAGCCCAACTCATATCGATGCTTTGCCAACTATTCAGAGCAAGCCTGGCAACGGGACACATACCCATGATATGGAAACTCTCACGAGTGGTCTTTACACCGAAACCCGGGAAAGATAGCTCTCAGCCCAAGGCATTCAGAACAAAAAATCTCTCGTCGTTTCTACTCAAAACGATGGGGAAAGTGATTGAAAGGCACATTAGGGAGACCTCCCTAATAGAGAGGCCACTACACAAAAACCAAAACGCCTATCAACCTGGTAAATCATGTGAAACTGCTCTGCATGAACTTGTTCATAAAATAAAGCAACCACTGAACAACCAAGGAGTTGCCCTAGCTGCATTCCGTGATATAGAAGGAGCATTTGATCACACCTCCTTCGATTCAATGACCACCGCAATCAATCGGCGTGGAATTAAAGACACAGTTTGTAGGTGGATAAGAAACATGCTGAAAGGTAGGAGAATTCAAGCAACTATGCTTGACAAAACTGTAACTATAGAGGCAGCTAAAGGCTTCCTCCAGGGTGGAGTCTTGTCCCCTCTTCTCTGGAACCTAGTCGCAGATGAACTACTGGTAGAGTTAAACAGCAAAGGTTTCTACGCCCAAAGCTATGCCGATGACGTAGCAATACTTATCACTGGCAAACACACCAAGACAATATCAGAACTGATGCAGACAGCTCTGACAATCGTAGAAGATTGGTGCAGGAAGGTGAACCTGAAGGTCAATCCTGAGAAAACCTCCCTGGTCAGCTTTACGAGAAAGAGGAAGACAGCGGAGTTATTCAAACCCATGTTCTTTGGACAAGAACTGCAGGTGGTAAGAGAAGTCAAATACCTAGGCATCATCCTGGATGACAAACTCACATGGAATTCACACCTACAAAAAATAGTGAATCGAGGTAAAGCCACAATAATGGCAACAAAAAGAGCGATAGGAAAGATTTGGGGCATAAATCCGCGCATGGTACACTGGCTCTACTGTACCGTGGTAAGACCCACCCTTGCTTATAGCTCTGTTGTCTGGTGGCCGAAAATCGAGCAGCGACAAGCAGCCACGGAACTTGCAAAAGTTCAGAGGCTAGCATGTCTCTGTGTAACGGGAGCCATGAAAACTACTCCAACACTTGCCATGGAGGCCATGCTTAACATACCTCCTTTAGATATCTATATCAAAATGGAAGCAAGAATGGGAGCATATAGACTTAGCAACACCGGGAACTGGAGCCACTCAAACTCCCAAGGACACACTAAGATAACCAGCACAGTCACGAACCACTTAGTAACAATGAGGAGTGATATCATGTTGAAAAATATCAACTTTAGCACGTTTCCCAAGACCCAGCTAATATGGGAAGAGGAAACGGTGAAACAACTCCGGATGGCTAATGGGGCAATATGAGACACAGACGGCTCCAAAACAAGCCGGGGAACTGGTGCCGGAATCGTAGGTGAAAATCAAAAGTGGGAGAAATGTGAACCACTCGGGATGTACGCTACAGTTTTCCAGGCAGAAGTACATGCAATAAACGTTTGGGTGCAAGGAATTTCAGGAGAGGCTACAGAGGAAAGAAAATCCTTATCCGTAGTGACAGCCAAGCTGTAATCAAAACCATCTCCTGTCGGGAAACCAAATCCAAATAAGTCATGGACTGTCAGCAAAACCTTGTCACACTGGGAGTATCTAACGATGTCACTTTTGGATGGATACCAGGACACACAGGGATAGCTGGGAACGAGCGGGCGGATCTACTAGCACGCAAAGCTGCAAACACACCACTTCTGGGTCCAGAACCTGCTATTGGTATTACAAAATCCTCTGTGAGAGGTTGGCTGAACTGTTGGTCCAAAAAGCAACAGAAAGCTAGATGGTGCCAATCACCAGGTCTGAAACACAGTGAATAAATGATGGCAGTCGAGATCGAATCATCATTTTCTGGAAGCCTACTGAAACTCAGCAGGAATCAGCTTAGGAAAGTAACAGGTATATTAACTGGACACTGCACTCTAAGGAAACACATGCATATCATGGGTCTTTTCAACTAGGAACCCATATGTAGGCTGTGCAACGAGGAGAAGGAAACAGCCTCCCACATTGTATTCGAATGTGAAGCGCTGGCGTACTGGAGAAGAGATAATGGGGAATTCACAACCACTCCTCAAAGGACGGACAGGGAAACCGTAGAACGAGTCATAAACCTTATTCGGGCAATGGAGCTCTTCGACTGAGAGACAGGCACAGAGAAGATACAATAAGCCCAACTAGAGGCTGCAGTGTCGGGGCCAACAGCCCGAAACTCGTAGCGCCTGTACTTCAGTAATCAGTTATCAGTAATTAGAACGTACAGAAAGACTCAATGAGCTGTATAAGTATTAAATCAATAAACTAACAAAAAAAATAACCAAAACAGTATTTTTTTTTTTTGAAAATGCGAACAGGGAGATTTTTGGTCATTCTGATTAAGATTCCGTTGTCAGTTTTTTTCTAAAAAATCCCCTAATACGCTTTTCTTAAATTTGACACACTTTGAACCCGCATAATCACCCAAAAGTACGTCCCTGGAACTGATTTGTTATAATGTTCAAAAAGTGTATGACGAAACCTAACAAACAAACAAAATATCAAAATCGTTTAATAAACAAAAAAGTTACAGGCGTGGGACACTTCAGAGTGGACACCCTGTAGATATGAATGAATTCTATCAAAATAATTAATCAACAACAAGTAATTACGAAAACTGTCATAAGTTTTGCCTGTTGCGCAGATGCAAGATAACGAATAAAGTGATACCGTAGTGGAGTCAAACCTCTCTTGATAACGGAGGAAGTAAATGTCACTTCAAATAAATTTAACCATAACGGATGATGTGATTTTGAGAGGTTCAAAAAGTCACTAATGAGTTGTAATATTGTCTTGATCTTCAATTTACTACTTGGAGTGTCAATAGTTGATTCATCTACGAAAAATTTGAAGTTACTGTTATTTTAAGAAGTTGATGATTATACAAGAACATCAATTTGATTCCAATCAAATCGGATAAGAACACAAAATATCTATACCATAAGTCTATTGATTGGATAAATAACCATATTTCAATGATATTATGCTATTCATGTCAACTTATCGGACCCACAAGTGAGTGCAAATATTGAGAAACTGGGCATAAGTACTTTAACATCTGAAATTTCTAGAAAGCTGATGAAATTTGGACTTTATATTACCTCGCAACAAATTCTGTGAAGAAACAGAGCGTGAAAATTTAGTCTTCGCTCAGCAAGTTTTTAAGTGATATTTGAACTAAGTTGAGAATTGAGTTCTGCTCGATTTTTCCGGAGCTGAGCGCACACCGACGAATAATGAAGTTCTCTCTGGAATAAAAACTTTGTTAATTATTTCACATTCCTGGGATTAATTCATCATTAAATTTGGTAGGAAACTGATTGTTTCATTCTAAAATGCGGAGATTGTGCTCAATCAGTTAATTGTAATTTTGTCATACTTTTATTTCTTCGGATAATTTGATGACCGATTGCATTCGAATTTAAACAATCTTGAATATTATATCCTAACGATGATGATGTATACGTGATGATGCCAGATCTGATCCCAAAGTAGTAAACTATTGACTGAATAATAGTGAATGTGGTGAGGAAAACGCAAGAATCTCATTATATTATACAATTCTGTTAAAGTCCAGTTGCCCTTGATAAATACAACCATAAGAAAATGTGGCAAAGTACAGCACAATTTCACATCGGGGATAAGTCACATGGCAGATGATACTAGAAGGACTATCATTCTAGAAGATCCATACGGTAACGTAAAAATACACGTGGCCCATCGCAACCAGTCAAGTTTGAAACATAGAGAGTTTTTACTGTCGAAAGTCTAAAGAAAAATCATTTACGAAGCCAAGAATATATAATGTGAAATATATAAAGATAAATCGGAAAAACAGAGCTTCAATAATGCTCAACATTAGTCTCAAAATTCAAATTTCTAGATTAAAATGGGACTCGTTTTTTGATCAACTCCAAACCACAATCGACACACTACCTAGTGACCAACCCATGATAGTACTTGCGGAATTTGATGCACGAGTTGGAAATGGAACAGTCCCAGAAATTAAACAAAGGTTCAACGAGAATGTGATGAATGATAACGAGGAACTTATGATAGATATACAGGTGACAATTAAAAAAGGACCAGCATTTGGTTGTCTCCAAACCAATGATAGTATAGAGATTTGGAGAGACACGTCAATTTAGATATCGAGGGGGACAACTTTTGAGGTATCTGTTGCTTTTCTGGAATCAACCCTCTCACGCCCTGAAATTTCAAATAGAAACCCCCACTTCTTTTGCGATTTTTAAAATATTCAAGTTATTCTCCATACGCTACATATATTTTTTTTTTTCAAAATTGAAGTTCCTAACCTCACAAAAATTTTCAAACGAACAGAATTAATTATTCCTTGAACTGATGATAGTTGGAAAATTTGGTGAGACACGTCAATTTAGATATCGAGGGGGAAAACTTTTCAGGTATCTATCAATTTTCTGGATTCACTCCCTCACTCCTAGGGTAACTACCTTTGAAATTTCAAATAGCAGCCTTCAATTATTCCGCGATTTTTGCATGCATCTCCAGATCAATTCCTTTTTTTTATTGGAATTCTCAGTTTCACAAACAGAACATTTGTGAGCTATGTACTTTATTTCTGAAAAAAGTGATGTAGCTTATTGAGAATTACATGAAGATTTTCAAAATCGCGAAATAAGTGGAGGCTGCCATTTGAAATTTCAGGGGTAGGTAGTTACCCCGGAAGTGAGGGAGTTGAATGCAGAACATTATTAGATACCTCAAAAGTTGTCCTCCTCGATATCTTAATTGACGTGTCTTACCAATTTTTCATACCATCATCAGTTTAAAGAATAATTGATTCTGTTCGTTTGAAATTTTTTGTGAGGTTATTCTATTTGGAAAAACAAGATGTAGCTTATGGAGAATAACGTGAAGGTTTTAAAAATCGCAAAATTAGGGGGGGTGTGCTATTTCAAATTTTAGGGGAAGCTACCCTGGGCGCAAGAGGGTTAATTCCAGAAAAACAACAGATACCTCAAAAGTAGTCCCCCTCGAAATCTGAATTGATGTGTCCCGCCAAATCTTCATACAATCATTGGTTTGGACACAATCAAATGCTGATCCTTTCAAAATTGTCACCCTGTATGTACTTACAATGAACTGCGTATCAATAATACGTTTTTTGACCTAAGACCCCAGTACAAACTCTTATTTGCAAACAGAGGCCACACTTCGACAATCGACTACATTGTGACTAATAGGCAATTTCACCCTACTCAAATACCCGAAATCATACCGCTCAATTCGGAAAACATAGGAAGCGACCATTACCTTTTACTCGGAAGAATAAGATTAAAAATCCGAATACAAAAACAATCAAAACCGATTATATTGACACAGAAATTCAATATTGAGCTGCTATAGGACCCTACGATAAAGAACCTATACAAAAATAGATTAAAACAAAAAATCAAAGAGATCCCGATCTCGAATATCAACGACATGAATCTAGCATGGGAAAAAATCAAGAATAATATCAAGAATTCAGCAAGAGAAACACTTGGTGAACGAACCATAAAAGTTAATCAAGTAATCAACCAGAAGACACCGTGGTTCCGCCCAGAAATCAAGGAACAATGCAAAGAAAATGAAAAGACTTCCTGAGATACTGCACTGTGCGAACACCAGAAACATATAATGATTATAAGCAAGTTAAGAACAAAACTAGCGGACTAGTAAGAAAAACCAAAAATGAACACTATGAGAAATATTTTCCAATCGCCTGGAAAATAATTCCTACGGGCTTCAAAAGCAGATTTGGCGATTCATGAGATCGCAGAGAATGAATGGTCAATGAACTTCCAGAATCAATCCATATAAAAAAGGAAGTGTGGATCAGATATTTAACCGATCTGTATAAAACGACAAACACGACAGACGAGTCTACCACACCAGAAATAGCTATTAACGCAGATGCTACGATCAATACATCCGACTTAGAAACGCACCACAGAAACTAAGAAACAGAAAAAGTGCCGAGCAAGACGGTATACAAAACAAGTAGCTCAAATATGGTGGGCAAAGCCTAACAGAAGAACTAACAACTTCAATACAGAAAAACATATATCAACACAAGAATCCAGATGAATTTCGAACCAGCACCACTATCCTAATGTCCAAAAAAAGGAGTAAAAAAATTGCATCAAATTAAAGAGGAATAAACCTTCTTAGCACTGCTTTAAAACTAGCAACAAAAGTAACTACGAACAGAATCAACGATCTCACACCGTTGGTGGACGAACAACAGGGATTTAGATCGGGAAGATCTTGCACAGACGCCGTGTTCGTATTGAGACAAATAATTGAGAGATCGATTGAATACAACAAGCCAGCATATGTATGTTTTGTCGATCTGACTAGAGCATTTGACCGTGTCCAACTGAAAGACGTCCTGCATATCCTTTACAACAGGCAAATTCCACACAATCTTATCAAAACCATAGACTCTCTAAGTCCTACTATTGTCAATTTAAGAATGGAAGAAATTATTCGAAGTGTTCGGGGACTAAAGGGATACAAAATGGGGGATGCAGAAATCAAAATAGTATGTTATGCTGACGATGCCGCTCTCATTGTAGAAAGTGAAATTGACTTACAGAGGTTATTACACTTATTCAAGCTAACAGCGAAGTCTCTGAAAATGGAAATATCACCGACCAAAACAAAGTGCTAAACAACATCAAGATGCAAACTTGAACTGGACGGTAAAGTAATCGAACAGAAAATTAAATTTTACTACCTTGACATAGAACTCTCTGGCTTTGGTTATATTGAGGCAAAGGTGAAGTATCAAAAATAAATTGGGATAGCTTGTTGCCTAAATACAATATGGTGCAATACGAGTATGGGAACGGACACTGAATCAAGGATCTACAAAACCGTCGTGAGGCTGGTGATCACATATACCGCAGAAACCAGGCCACAAACAGCTTAAACCAAAAAACTCCTAGAGACAGCTGAGATGAAAATACATCGTAGAATCACTGGAAAGACACTGCTGGATAGAGAGAGAAACGAGAATATCAAAGAAGCCTGTAATGACAAGAACATCAATGACTGGGTTGCAAACAGGAAGAAGGAATGAAATGAACACATAGAAAGGATGGACAGCCGCAGACTTGTGAAAATTGCTTGCGACAAGTCCCCAATGGGACGAAGAGACGTTGGGTGCCCCAGGTAACGATGGAGCGACTGCCTCACGCAAGTGGACGATAACTGAACAGGCGAGTCGCCCAAGGTCAAGAATGAAGAAGAAGAAGAAGATTGAACAAGAAAAACTGTTAGGTCTAATTCAATGCTCGCATTCATGAGAACTGAAAAATGTCAATCAAAAACCATGGGATAGAGCACTTTATACACACGACGGAAATTGATGAGTCTATAATGGATGGGATGGTTGTCTAAAAACAACCACTGCACATCTACCCAGATCAGGGTAGTGGCTAGAGTTGCATAGGTATGAGTGCTGCCAGCTGCCTTACTGATGAGTCCAATTTCGGGACGAGACCGGTATAAGGAGGGCACTACTCACAATAGCAGATTTTAGTGGACATAATATCAGTTGAAGGTTTCTGATTTTTCTGATATAGTTTGCTGATACCAAGAATTACATTGATCAGCAAAAAATGATCATTCATCCAATAAAAAATCTCCTTTTTATGCGGGTCAAGCTATTCCAATAAACAAAGCGGAGCAAGTGGAAAACCGATTTTATCTCCACGAAACAACAAGGTCCGTTATCTGCATTCCAGTATTACGCAACTTGTGGATATAGACAAATGAGGGCACGTTCCATTCGACACATGTGCCATTGATTCGATACACACACACACGCATGTAAACGTCGTTAAAATGATTATGAATGACATGTTTATATAGTTTCAGCTACTATCCAAGGCGTAATAAATCCTGAATCTCATGAGAATAATGCGACTTCGAAATACATGAAAATATTGATTGTCATGATTTCTTTACATCCACCCCATTTCCAAATTATCACTCAACAGAATACAATGCGTCAATCTCATTTCTGAAACATCCTTAAATAAAAGTTCAAAACGATCGTCAAAAATGGTAGCAAGGATAAGCGGGGTGTACCGCTTATCCTTGCTACAATTTCCTTTCCTTTACCTCTAGCTTAGCGAGCCCGGGACAGTATCCTCGAATAAGCGAAGGAAATAAAGGAAATAATGATGTAAATGCGGGATACGAAGGGCCCTTTTAGACTTTGACCGTCAACAATTGTTGTATTTTGAGAGATTTGTCGTGAACCGGAAAACATACTTTTGTTTTCTGTAAAGTTTGCATTTGTGAAAAATATCAAAATATATAGAATTTGAAGATGCAACATCACAGATACTACACGTGTACCACTGTCTACCTGGTGTTGTGGAAGATAATGATATATGCATCGAAAATAAACAACCGTCAGGGAATCTTGTGGTTTTTGACAATGAAGATTTGAGTTTATGGATTTCTCCATTTCTCCATATAGGTACGTATGCGATCACTATCTTACACCAAACAATAATTGTTTCGACAAAGGGTTCCGAAATTCTTCAGGTTAAGCCAGGTTCTCTCGAGTCCACAGTAGTCGATGAACTTTCTATTTAGGTTGTGGTGGAGGTCGGTAACACCTCAAGCATGTCATGAGTATTCGTCTCCGCAATGTAGGGACAATTGAACTCCCAAAGCATGACGCATATCTCTTTGGAGTGCTGGTATTGAAAGTCGGATAGTTGTGAGTAAATTGGTTATCTTGTTAGTTAGTGATGCGTCTTCTATGGCTCCTGGGTATATCACGAAGAAAATCTTTCTGAAGATAGCGATTCAAGGTGCAAGACACATACCTTTGTTAAGTTCATCAAGTTTCACACACCTTTGCCACTTTTTCCTCTCTCAACCATCAACCTTCGAGAATGGCCTTCTTTAGGTGTAAAGACGCGATTTTTGCACGGTCAATCATCGCACGTGAACTCGTATAATCCAACTGTCTTGACTAATCAATCGCAACTCGCAACAAAAATGTAAAGTGACAAAACAAATTGTTATCATTTTTTTCGAGCAACAAATACGCGACGATTTAGACAAATAAACATTTATAAGCAATTTCACAAAAATTGCTGATGTCAAAAAATGCTTTCGTATAAAAACAAGGTGCAACAGAACTTTTGAGTCTATGTGATTGGCTATTCATTCTGAGTTGAAATCTATTTTGTTGAATGATATCCTCAGTTATATCAATTGAGTCCCATAACTTTCTCTGTATCAAGTCATTTTGTCTTCCAGCTTCACATTCCGATTTGTATCTCATGGGTTTTCCTGTTCACTTTCTCTGGGATGATATCCATAGTAAAAGAACACTGCCGCATGACTTGTGATATTTTCAATTCACTAACTCTAGCTTTACCGATTCCGATCCCATTTTCTTAACTTTAATCCTTGAAAACTTCAATTAACATCGACTTTACAGTATAACCACGTATTTGTGCTCTATGGAGAGACGTGACATAGATTCGTTATTCTGAGTATTTTCATTTTGATATGTCTTATTGCACTTCAATGCCAGGTTTTTGATTGAAGCCCCCATTTTTTTTCTTGGCGATTTCTGATTGTGATTTTTGATTTCAATTCTATTGAAGTGAAGGATGTGAGGTATTGACTTGTTAATGGATCCAGTTGATTCTCACAAACATTATTATATTTTTTCTACGACCGTTTAATAGTGGGCTTATTACTCACGCATTTTGAATAGATAATTATACCTAATACTTACCCCGTGAGTAATGATTCATTACTCACGGGTCATTACTCACGGGTTTGGTTGTCACATGATCTTACTTTTCAAATTATGTGCAGATTTTTTTGGACACCGGGTATAAAGGCCGTAGAAAAAGTATAGTATTCTACTCGCATGTGATGACAATTACTCACTCGTATGATTGCAACACTCGCCTCCGGCTCGTGTCGCAAACTTCATCCTCGTGAGTAATAGCTGTCATTACATGCTCATTGAATAATATACTATTATCTACAAGCGTGCGAAAAATACAACTTTTCCACACGCATTTGTTTTGAAAGTGACAACAAAATGCGTGCGAAAAAGTGGTATTTTCCGCACGCTTGTAGAAAAAATATTGCATCTCACACGCGCGTGAAGTGACTTTTTCGCACTTGTTAGGTGAACTACTATTTTCTACGTGCGGAAAATACCTTATCCGCACGTATTATACCTAGTTTTGAAAGTGTCACCAGGTGCAGAAAAGATTTTTTTTGCACTGAGTGCGGAAAAGTGACACAATTGACATGCGTGCAAAAAAGTGGTACTTCCCGCACGCTTGTAGAAAAAATATTGTACCTAACACGCGCGTAAACGGACTTCTCCGCACTTGATTTCTGGCCGAACTCCGCTTCGCGTCGTTTGGCCAACTGCAATCGTGTGCGGAAAAGTGGCACTTTCCGCACTTGTTAGGTAAACTATACCACTGTTGACTTCCATTATTGAGGTTGACAAATTATCAAGGACATTTTGTGGACTTTTGTCTCGGACGTGGTAATGTGCCCTTTCTTTGGTATTTCTTTTGATCTCCCAATGGTGTGTCGAGAATCTCAGTAGCACAGGAAAGCGATACGGTGAAAAATGGTGCTAGGCGTGGCACCCAAAATCCGTTAAATGAAGCTATACATATTTCAATTTTTAACAAATAATTAAAATAACTCGCTCTCTTTCTTCAAACCTGTAATGGCGCAAAAATCTGTGGAATCGCCGTTCGCACACATCCGATCGCTAAATTTTCATTTCTTGAGCTAAACAGTTATATTATTTTGAGTGGTTGAAATCCCAGCGACGAGAAAATCAGTCAGTGAAATATGTCATTATCTGATGGTCTATACTCAACTCAATCTGCTACGATACACGAATGATTGCCAACTACCTCAACGAGATAAGCCTGTTTACCTTATTCCATGCAAACTTTGAATCGATAATGAAGTACGACAAAATCTTCTGGGGAGCCCACGGCTTGACAGAAAAACTATTCATATCTCAAAAACATCTGATCAAAGAAATGATCTTTTGAGATGGCTGTAAGGGTGTTTTCAAATCTAATGATCTTTTAACCATTTATTGCCTGTATATCTATAAATGTTTGTTATTTATCTTCAAAAACCAACCCTTGTTTAATTTATCCGCACATAACAAAAATAATACTCTGAGTTCAAAAGTAGAATACCCGCAACATAGACTTACACTAACAGAAAAGAGTGCTCACTATATGTGTAGAAAACTTTTTGATAATTCACCTGTCGGCTCACAAAGAACCACTTTCAAGACATTTATTCATTGAAATTTACAATGAGGAGACAAATACATACAAATGGCTTAACAGGTATTGTGCATTATTACAAATAGAAATATTTACAACAAGTTTTGCACAACACCACGAAATGGACATGCCCTAGCCATCTGCCGCAACAAACAACTAGTTCGCCAAAAATATTCAAACTCAATGTGATGAGTTGTTGATAGATCTAGAACCATATTTCTAAGTTGATCATGTAACCCTAGTTAAACGATGTCTCTGAATCTTTTGACACTATTTCTGTTATTTTTGCATGTTTTGAGTGTGTTTTTCAGCTAAACATGTATTTATATGACAAGGAATAAAAATGATGATTATTATTATAATTTTATCGTTTTACCGTATACCTGCGGTGCTTCCTTAGCTTTCTTGGTGAAAACGCCACTGAATCTAACATTTATTGAGACGCTCACTCACACTGCTTGTTGAGCAGTAATACTTCTTCATTGAAATCCCAATTGAAAAATCAAGCGTAGCACAATGATTGTTATTGTTATCTATTGGATAAGTTTCATATACTGGTGATGATGAAAAAAAAAGACCAATGAAGAAAAAAGCGAAAGACAAATCTTGTGTTCTCAGACTTTGATCCACAGGATGTCTGTAAAAGGACTTTACAAAATCTTACCCCGTATTCCTGGGATCAAAGTAAGCCGATTTAACTTACCTCAGTCCCAAATTGCTTCGTTTCCAAGATACAGGGTGGCAAAGTTGAAAAATAGTTATCGGATTTTTCAAAATGTTTTAACGTATTACTTTGAAAATGGGTACCCGGAGGTTTTTTTAGGAAGCAAAACCTGCTTATGGACACCTTTTCATTGTGGTCGTTAGAGGGCGCTGTACACTGCACTTCTGATGGTATAGAATGGCTTTAACGTTTTCACCAGTGTATTTTTTTTTGGTCAGGAAAATTATTCTTCACGTACTTTCAGTCGCAAAAGGTGCTCTTGTTATTACCCACTAAGGGGAGCCGTTTTCAAATACCGTTATATTCAAATTACTTCGAACTAAAAAATTGTTGTTATCTTTGAGAGAATTTGGTCAGTGAATCTGTAGCGTTTGAATTTTAAAGGGAGACATAGCTTTAATGAGCAAAAAATCATATCAAAATTCATATCAATATCGGTCCACGTCAACGCCCATGGATTGATATCAATCTTAATTTTTATAAGTTCTCCTTGCCCCATAAAGCTATGCTAACCTACAAAATGAAAATACTACTAATTCACTGACCAAATTTTATTCTAAAGATAAGTAATTTGAATATTCTGGTGCGGCATCGAACACTTTAAATCAAAATATCTCGGAAACTACCTACTCTAGCGGATTATAATGAGTGAACCTTTTTTGCTTAATAATATCTACAAGATCATTTCCATCACAAAAAAAAATCAAAAACCACACTGAGAATTTAAACCATCAGATGTTGTGTGTGCTGCGCCCTCTAACGGCCACAATGAAATGATGTACATATTCAGGTTTTGCATCCCAAAAAATCCTCAAGTATCAATTTTCAGAATAATACGTTGAAAAATGTTCACACTATTAGAAGAATTCGATTTTTATTAATAATAATAATATAAATAATAATCTTTATTTAGCACAAAGCTACAGAGGTACAATAAAGTAGAAAGTGTGAATTGATATAAAATAGTAGAAAAATCAGCGAAATATCGTAAAGGTAAAAAATAACAAACATCAAGACAAAGCTATAAAATAAAGGTACAAGACTTATATCACAAATGGCTCAAAATATTATGCTTTCTCAATATACATTTAAAGTTCTCCAGACTTTCACAGTCTCTTATCACAGGAGGTAGTTGGTTGAGTTCATAAAGACCCCTATGCAGTAGGGAGTTTGCTATTTGACTAGAGAGGCACTTGGTATACAATATAAAATCATTACACTGTCTGGTGCTATGATTATGAACATCATTGAAATATTTCGTTTTATCACAGATATAGACGGTCAAGTTTTATTCCTAATTTTAAATATAAAGATATACACATTGTGAATAATTTTTTGTCAAACTGACAACATATTGAAGACATTTAACATACATTCAATTGGTGTGTAACGATTACATTTTAGAATAACCCGCATGGCTCTGTTTTGTATTTTTTGCAATTGATCCAAATAAGATAGTCGAACAGAATTGTGAGTGGGGTGCTGCTATTATATCGTACAATAACATTTTTGTATACATTGACAAATTACGCCCAACTCTTGTGATGAAACCAACTTTTGTTGGCAATTTTCCGCATAACATAATCTGCATGGGAACAAAATGTCAAATTAGGATCGAATAGTACACACAGGCAATTGGTTTCTTTCTCATATGCAAGTTTTTTAGAATCAATAAAAATGTTTATGTTTTCTATGTTAACTTGACTAAGCCTAGATTTTTTCCCGTATATACAGAATTTGGACTTGTTGGTATTTAAACTTAATTTATTCTTACACAGCCATTTAAATCGTACATACAGTTCTTAATTCATTAAATTTTGCATGTTTATGATGTCTTTGCCAACTATATACACCATCGTGTCATCAGCGAAAAAAGTGACTTTACATTGTTTAACCACTTGAACCATGTCATTTATATATATCAAGAACAGCAAGGGCCCTAGAACAGTTTCCTGTGGTACACCAAATGGGACATACATTGCTTCAGACACAGTGTTCCTAAATCTAACTTTTTGGGCTCTATTACTAAGATATGACCTGAACTATTTCATCACAGTACCCTGAATTCCTATTTTCCCTAGCTTGTCCGATAAAATGTCATGACTTACAGTCTCAAATGCTCTTTTAAAGTCAAGAAATATAGCTAACACATAATCATCACAGTCAATGTCTTTGCGGAAATCATCAAACATACTAACTATCACAGACTCACAAGAATGACGTTCACGGAAGCCGGATTGATTAGGAACTATTATGTTGTTTTTATCACAGTGCATCATCAGTTGTTCTTTAACAGACAGCTCTAGAGCTTTCTCATATAAAGGAACGGTATTTATGGGTCGAAATTCGGAATGTTTTTGGGTATTTGGAACCTTTTGCATCGGGATCACAATTGATGTTTTCCATTGATTAGGGAACACTCCAGTGGAAAAGGATGTAGCGATCACGTCCAGGAATCTATCACCGACGACAAAGCAGGCATCACTGAGAACTTGTTTGGATATTCCACTGGCACCTCCTCCCACATTCCTGAGACCGCTGACCAGTTCCTTCATTTTTGCCATGGATATTTTTTTGAAGTTGGAAAAATTTGGAATGGTAGTGGTGGCGGGTTGTGCATACAATGTTGTAATACAATTTGGTATTTCATTTATGATTTGCGATATACTCTTAATGAAATATTCATTGAACTGGGTCGCTATTTCTATTTCTTCAGTGACTGTTCCATTTTCAAAGGTAATCGCTTCACATCTATCTTGGTTTTGGCCTGGTAGAAGTGTCTTGAGGTTCCTCCATAGTTTTTTTGCATTGGTCTTATTTCCATCCAGTATGTTTTGGAAGTACTTCTCTTTGTTCTTCCTTATCTCGCTGACAATATAGTTCCGTTTGTTCTTGGATTGATCCCAAGTGTCCTGGCTTCCATCCTAAAGTGCTCTTTGGTACAGAATATCCCGATCTCGTATCATATGTTTTATTTCATATGTTATCCACTTTTTATTCAAATACTTATGTTTGGTATGGACCTCAAGTCGGGGACACATCTCATCCAAGATTATTGATATATCATCGATAAATGAGTTTGCCAATACGTTGACATCAGAAATGTCATCGTCCCATGGTCCATAAAGAAACCCCTATAGAGCGCCGTCTGACAATAGTGATGTTGGATTATTGTTAGCGCCACCAGTGAAGTGGATGGACTGGGAACTAATGGCGCCAAATTTAAATGGGGGATATTATAAATATGAATTTTATAGGTAGTGGAATCATTTTGTGCCTGTAAAGATCTTTTTAATGGATATAAGGAAATAATAATTTTTGTCTTACGTATGAAAGAAAAAAAAATTTTCCAAATAAACATCAAAAAGATTTATGTAAACAAAATAATTCTCAAAATTATTGCTTATACGGTTTTCAGCTATTTTTCGATTTTTTCAAAATTTTCTTATATAGACACATTCTAGAGTCTTCAAGGATTGCAAATTTACTTGCGGAGGGAAGTTTTTTTTTAGGGTTGGGGCAGGTTAAATTGGGTTAGTTTTGGTTAGTTTGTGTTAGGTTGGGTTAAATTTGGTTAGTTTGAGTTAGTTTTTTCTGGCATAAATGGATGCCGCGCGAGCGGCATCCTTAATACGTTATTCATAATAAAAATGAAATAACATAATTTTCTCCCTCCACCAGTGAATTTGCAATCCCTAAAGACACTAGAATGTGACCATACAATAAAATTTGAAAATCATCGAAAAATAGCAGAAAACCGTATAAGCAATTGTTACCCAAAAATATGCTACCTACATGGCACTCTCCATGTAAAACTAGTATTCATTTAATATTTAGGGAACAGGAACTCACTAGGTTGATACAAGTAGGAACAGCAGTTCTTTTCAAGCCTCTCTTGGTTCCCTGTAAATGAATCCTCAAAAAAATCTTTTCCGCAAACTAGGTGTAGATTGTCCATTTTTTCATTGTCCATAGACAAGTTTTGAGTTGTTTAGGTTCTCACCCTCTGCCTAAGTTATCCAGGTTCTGATTTAGGAAATCAATGCCTTCTGAATATGCTCACTGCTCACTACTAGTGCTCTCAGGTACGCTTCAGTACTTTTTACAGACACAATGAGGATAACTAATAGTGTTTTTTCAAAAGTTATGGAATATGGCTGGCTGACACTGCCAAACCTGAAAACTCAACATGACATTCACGTGACAATCTTGTCATGAACGGCGACTTCAGCGCTGTATGGTGGATGGACTGGTCCCCAACATAACATCGCCATTGCTCATTTACGAAAAACCTCTATAGGGAATTCTTTATGTCCATGGTCTTCCTGTCAAGTACTGATGCATTTTGTCCACATTATAGTTTTTCATGGATCTTTGGTATGAAATAATATCACAGTTTACTTCTTTCCTATTGTCTAGTATCACAGATAGAATTGCTTGATCAGTGATCTTTGGCGTTAGGTGTACTTTATATGACGTATTTTTTTCATTTGTTATTATGTAATCGATGAGAGTTGTACTCCTACATGTAACACGAGTTCGAGTTCACAATCTGGTAAAGTCCACTTCTATGTATTTTGTTCGGGGCGTGCGGTGACATTTCAAATAAGTAAAGCGAATATGAGGGATTTAACTATTGGTAGTGTTTTTTTCCTATAGGTTTTGGCAGAATAATAGCAATTAAATGAGACTGTTGAATTTCAGATTTGATTCGGTTCAATATAATAGCAGCAGCCGAAATTAAGTCATTGTACTTTTTGCGGGATATGAAGTCGTATCATATCCCGCGAAAAACGATAGACTGTTCAAGATATGATTTTTTGAACAGATGTTGTATTTGACTAGTAAATTAACTAGGTCTCGGAAGTTGCCTCTATTTGTAGATAGACTGATCAAGAAAATACACAACATCGAATAATCTTTTCAATAATTACTTATTTTTATTATCTCATTGTGTTGGCGATGACAAGCTTCTATCTGCTTGTCAATACAGTGTTCAATTATCGTTTAACCAAAGACACACAGTGCTTTCAAAACGGCATGTAAATTTGCTTTAGACATAGAACATAGGTAACATGTCTTTTTATCACTTCAAGAAAATCATTCAAGTTCAAAATCCCATATTTATTTAATATTATTTCAGGCCAACAGAACAATCTATCCTTATTTTCACAACCAGTGATCCATTCCCTATTATTTATAAGTCTTTTCCGCCTTGGAATGTGGAGTAAATGTTTTGTAGTCGACTTTTTCATCAATGAAAGCCAGTTTTTCTGCAAAAGGTAGAATAAAATTGAAAATCCTCTAGTCAATAAAAAGCACACAACACAGTCACAAACATCACCAGCACTACTTGTTTGTAACTGGTCATTTGCTCCAACGCTTTATCAGATGAGTCTGCCTCACCCAATAATATCCATAAAATCAATGTATTTAACACAAGCAATTGCTTATTTTTATAAAATTATCAGCGACCTTCACTTCACATTTTGCACGTGCACGTATATTCCTCATCACCGGATAGTAGAAAGACGTACGTCGCATTCTATCGTTGCGTAATATGCGGCTAGTATTTAACCCAAACAATGGACCTATCCGTTTTATGGGGAACAAAGATGTAAATAGGAAAACGAGCCCGCTAGACAGAGATACCAATATTTTTCATGCGCAAAGGGAGGACACATTTAAAAGCTGCGCAAGCATTAGTGCGAGAATGACAATCAAGCACGTACGTCTAGAGGCTATGTTGAGACGTACGTGTATTTAGAGAATGTTCTAAATGTAAGGTTTATATTCAATTCGTCTTCGAATTGGAACTGTCAAATTTCCACTCGGCCAGCCGGAATCATATGCTACCATCTACAATCAAATTGTTTTTGAAGTCAAGCTTACGTCAAATTCATTGTGGATGGACTCATATGATTCCCATTTGGCAATCGTAAATTTGACAGTTCCACTTTGAAATGAAATGAAATGTAAACCAGGTAAATGACCGTCGACATTTGTCAGTGTTGACAGTTCACGTATGTTGATTGTTTGTTTATTTTTCATTCGATTAAAACATAGGATTAAAAAGTGTACTCGTGTATTTATTGTTTTTGTTATATGCTGCTTGTATTTTGTGCTCCTGTATTTGTTATTTTGTTTTGTGTGATTCATTCAATACTCTACTTATAATAATGACTGATACAAGTGTATCGGTGAAAGACCTTTTGCCTTTCGAAGGCTTTCATTTTGGGATTGCGAAAGCCTATTTCACAAGAAAATCGTGGACGCACAGACAGAGTGATCGAGGCTACAAGTTTTTTGCTGGAGGATACATCCATGATTTCTTAGACCATACAAATGAGTTCACCATCAAGGCAAAATGCTTCAGAAGTCATAAAAAGAATGAGAGCCCACATAGGCTTCTATTGAAATTTTCATCCATAGACGTCATCATCGAAGCTCACAATACATGTGAAGTGGGGTAAGAGACGATAACTATGTTATAGTCAAATGGGGGACTTCGGATAAGATTTTTTTAGACTGATTCAAAATTTACTAGATTTTTTGGGTATACATACCGCCAAGTCCTATCAACAATATTCTCACTAGAATGACTTAGCTTGACGAAAACTTCATTAAAAAAAAAATGACTTAGGTACCTACTTACTTAGAAATTAGATTTATTGACAGTATGAATAGGTGACTATTTACCCCGCTATTTACTTAAAATAATAATCAAACCAGTGCTTATGCAGCTGATCTCTATTTGATTCCCAAAAAAGAACCTATTAGTGAATAACAAAACTTCGTAAGATATTGTTTCTGTTAAAAATATAAAGGTTAAATCTTGAGTTAAATTCTCATAGGTTCATAAGTTCGTTTTTCCTGCTCTCAATTTCTTACCAAAGACACTACTGTACCCACTAAATGTTAGTTTTGATGTGTGAAATGTGAATTGATAATTTCATTTTTCTAATTAACAAATCGTTCTACTGATTATCAATACTGGGATTTAACTAGAGGGACTGAAGAACATATTGATCCCATCAATTTGATGAGACTCATGAAGCTCATAAGTTTCGAATGTTTTTCCAGAAGATATCAACTTTTAGATGTTAATTTTATCGAAATACGTTGTATTGTGGAAATTCTTTACGCATTTTGCTGGGACAAAGACCCTTTAGTCACGAAGGGTATGAAAGCAAAGTAGCATACTATCTAGTTCATATAAAAAAAATCTTGAATGCTGGCATGTTGGCGCCTAAATGACACTCCTGCAAATTGGTTTTTCTCGAATAACTTCCACTGTAAAGAGTGATTCCCTATGTTCTTTTCTCTTTAGCTTTTTTATTTCAAGTGTCAAAAATATTACATAGACTCACGTGCAAATTAAGGATAATTTTTAATGAGAAAATAAATAGAGTTATATTTTGATTTTGCATAAAGTTACCTGAAATGGTTAAATGAAAATGTTTGTTTTCACGATTATTGAAGCTCCTTTTTCTTTGGTCGCGTAGCACATTTTCATCAAACGAATTGGTACTTTTTGAGTTTTTGAAAAGAAGATATCGATTTGGTGGATGAGAAATCATGCATGGTTTTACCTACATGCAAAAATTCTAGTATTGATCTTTTCCTTGAATTTTAAAAAACACTCTTCAACAAACTGCGTTTTTATTTTCACCAAAGGACAAAATGCGTATAGAAAGTCTGCTCCTCGTATATTCTTTGGGGTTTGGGGGCCCATCTTAGTAAAGAAGGCCTGAAGACTGTCCACATATTCTGGGAAATCGTGTGTGAATCCAATATAACCGCTGCACAAAGAGTACATCAACATCAGTTACCCTACACTCACTATGACTATAAACAAAAAAAACAAAAACTATCAAATATTTGAGCTGTCAGGAAATTTTTGAATAAGCTAATGTCACTAGATGCTGGGACCTGGGGTATTATACATACTTACCTGAAATTAACGAAAATTTTATGTGATAAAAAATCATGGAATATGTGCGAAAACACCCTATTTGACTGTATGTATGTACTTTGCGTTCATTATATTTAACAGTATTGACGGACTATTGCTTTTTTATAGAAATTCCGAATCTTTCAATCACGTGGTTGGTCATACTATCTGTAGCATCTGATTTTAAATGGATTTACAAGAGTGCCATAAAGAGCATCATGCACTTCAATCCCAATGAAGTGCAAAGGGAAACCAAAATAACGGCAGAACAAATTCCTGAGATTGTTTTCATTGACCCGACAAACATCAAGGAGACAGAAATATCTCTGCTTTTTCGTATAAAATACCGCATACGGAAAAGCCCTCGGAAAAACCAGTTGATCGAAATTACCCGGTCGAGTTAAACAAGCCTGAAAACTTCGTTAAAAGAGATCAGCCCGTCCATACCATTCGCCACTACACTATCTACCGAAAACATGGCTGATCAAGAAACAATACAACTGGTATGGTATGTTATACCAGCTTTGTAATTCGTAATGGTTTTTTCTTGACCAATATAGGTATTTATGTGCCAGCGTCTACGCTATTGGGGCATATGACACGTTCAAAACGTAAAGATGTTGCGGGACTTGAAAGGGAAAGTCTGGACGAGAGGTCCCAATAATTATTATTAAAGTGAGAATTTGAAAATTTAAATAGATATATAACTCTTAAAATTTTGCCGTGGTTTCAAGAAAATTGTGTAGTGTTTGTTAGTGCAGATACCCATTAAATATTTTATGAGTAAATCAGAGAGATGGTTTTATAATCATTATCACAATGTAGATTTTTTTGTCATAGTAAGCAAAGAACTCTTCACTTGTGAGCAGGAAAATATACTTTTGTGAGACTTCTAGAGTATACCTATACCTACTTTTAAACTGTACTCAATCTAATGTTGATGCAAAAATATAAAAAATGAAGGATAAACTTGCAATATGTGTTTTTACTACCGATATAAAAATAATTGATATAAAATAAAAAATACTAAGTACCTACTTGGGTATTCATTGATATTGACCTATATCCAAGGCTATACCTAAAATGATGACTAAATAGTAGCCAAAACTGTATAAATTGTTGCATTGAACCGAAACTAGAAATAGCAATTTTTGATGATGATTTTTCAATCTTCCATATTTTTTCTTTTGTCATTTCCAGAGTACAGTTTTAGGCAAAAAAGTGGATTAGCGAGGAGTCATTATTGTAATCGTTGGTTTTCTTGCTTTAGATATGCAACCTCCTTCTCGTTATAGTTTGCAAGCTGGAAAAGTTTTCTCTGTAGCTTCTGATATCTTTGGAATCCTCTTCTTCCTGAAATGTAGATTAGTGTATAATGCTGAATTGACATTTATTGTTGCTAGTTTCGTGACTGGAGCGGAACAGAAATATGTAACAGGAGCTCGTGGGGGGCAGTTAATAATACGAGGAAGGCTACTTTCTTTCTTATTCAATTTTCAAGCTTTCGGAAAAATTTTCCAACATGTGCTGGTGCCTTTTGAAACTGTCCTTCACATTCGACTTCCTGAAGAAGGAAAAAATTTCTCCAAAAGCTTGAAAATTGAATAAAGAATACTTAAAGTAGCGTTCCTCGTATTATTGACTGCCTCCCACGAGCTCCTGGAGTGAATTTTCCCTAACGAGAAATGTTTTATTTATAAATTCTTTCTGCAAGTAATGCAATAAAGCTTCCATCATTTTCACTCTCTTCCCTATAAAAAAGGTTGATAAATATGTACCCTGTGTATTTGTGTGGCATTATGATGGACAAAGTCTTGTGTGAATCTTGAAGGGATCATTAAACTCGTCCAACAAAAGATAAAAGAATGCGAATAAGAGGAGGCAAAATAGTATTGGATATACAGGGTGTCCCCGCACAACTTCTAGTGTCTGAAGAATATTGAGAAAGCATAAAAAAGTAATTTGGGTTGTGACATCAATCGCCGTTTCCAAAATACAGGGTGTACAATTTTTTCCTCCGTTTTGAAAACGCCTTCGCCAATCTTGATAAATGTTTACGGGGTTTATACATATGATAGATATTAATGAAACTTTCTGAGCCATTGGGCCGGACTTAGAGAATTTGTGTGTTGTATTTTTGATGAAAAAATTATACACCACATTTTTTTCTCAAGAAATATTCTTTTTTAAAATAACTTATTTCAACTTTCAACGAAAAAGGTCACGTCAGATTTTTCTCTCCGACGCACGATTTCGAGTAAAAAAATTAAAACTAAACTGGTGTCTTTCAAAGCGTTCATTACCTGACATTTTCAGTTTTGCGAACAGTCGGTTTTTCTCGTCTCAAGGAAAAACTCAAAAGTCCCTTTTCATAGAAATGAGTATTTAGAAAAAAAAGATCTGTGTAAAAAACAGTGGCATACTTTTTTTTTCGAAAATACAACAGACAAACTATATTTCAGAAACGATGCACTTGCGGCCATCGGTGTCACTGTATTTATGCGTCAAAAATAACCAAAAGTTACCCTATAATCATGAATCGGCAAACGCCCTCTAAGAGAGCTATGCTTCTCATAGACTACGCCCTTCTTAAAGGGGGACACCTGAGGATGGATTATTTCCGAAAAGGTTTAAAATAAAGCTTTAAAACTTTGGAATCTTACTAATTTGAATGTGCTGAATTCAAATAATATTAACTCAGAAATGTGATAACTTAGTCGGATGCGTATCATTTGGGGGGGACAGTGAGTATGAAAAATGAATTGAAACTTTTTTATAAATCATGTTCGTATTTTTTTTTACAAATTTAGAAAATAATATGAGCTTTTTCAAGCAAAAAAGGTAGTCTTGGTTTGTATCGCTAGGGCACACCATTTTCAAGAAAATAGAAATTAAAAGTTACGCTGCATAGTATTCACAATATCATATTACAGAGTATTACCTAAAAATTGGTACAAAATTTGTCGGGTGATTCTAGAAGATTTTCATGAGACATAGTTCTCATAAACATTAATTTTTCGAAAAATGCTTTCCAAGGGAGCTACGGTTTTGGAAATATCGAGGAAAAACTGTCCTCAGGAGGCCCTATTTAAAGGGGCGTAGCTCTCTTGAAAATCATTTTTTGGTCAAATGTTTATGGGAACTTCTTTTCATGAAAATAATCCAGGAATCAACCCACGAATTTTTTTTTGATTTTTGGCAGGGTTCGAAGAATAAATCAAAAATAAATATCACGTTATCAAGATATTTATCATGATATTTATATGCTGATATATCATGGAAATTTATAACAAATAAAAAATTAGTGCACATCAAACATGTCGTTCATCATTATTCGATGCCTAATCGTTTTTTTGAACGTTAAATCCCCGATAGAGCTTCTGTAAAAAAAGTATTTCTTCCCGAATGCGCGAAAGCATCTGAAGACATATAAAATTGATCCTGTAGCCGGTAGGTATATTTCTCGAATTCTGTTGATGAACCCATGAATTGATTATGTAAAGTGAAATTGGTTGAATTATAATTTCAAGTCTTATTTCTTCAATGAAATTATACAGGGTGAATGAGGGGGAAATGGAGATGTTTTATGGATATGTTTCAAAGTCTAAATAAGCAAAATATGCTCGTAAGATCAACTCCGACTTTAAATTCTATCATAGATGCAGAAAAAAAAACATAAAATGATACCTTGAGGGGATTTTTCAGAAATTGCCGCTTATGAAAAGGTGTAGTAGGACTAAGATGATATGGATTGATATTCATATTTTGCAATTGAACAATCATTAATCTGGGAAAATAAGTTGAGTGGTCTATCTTTGAAACTATCTTTTCGAGTAACTCGATGTATAATCACAGGTCCGATACATAAAAAGTTAGTAATAACTTCAATTCACGCAAGCATACCTTTGGTGTATTCCTCACAATACTGGTGGTAGTGGTGGTCAACATACTATCGAGCATACTATGTTCCGTCTCAAGTAAAAAAATCACCATCTTCTGCGTCATTCGACCATGTCGAAACCTACAAAATATTCCAGAAAATCTTAAATCATAAAGCAATTTTTTTTATGCAATACCTTTTTTATGTTTGGTATTTTTGTCTGTTTTCACTCTATGGGGGGTTGCTGAAGTGTATTCATTTTTGTAGGGTTATTCGCTGGTCCAGTTTCTGATGATAGATCTGCCCTTTTCATTGTACTGGATGAAGCAGAGAATATTTTTCACCGGATTTGAGAAAGGCAACGTATTATTTACAGATCCCGCATTTCGAAACGGCGTTTTACCTTAATTTGGACACATTTTCTACGATAATTATATCTTTTTTTTTAACTGCTTATAGCAAACCTAAAATGCCTAGGATAAGCAGATCATATGTTTTTAGATCTTACTCTTGGTCTGCGATACCACTTTACTCCATAACTTAGGTTACTTAGGGCACACTCAACCACCGACCCCACGATTTTTGTCAGCGCTGATTTGCGCTCCCGTGCCGAACACGACTGAGTCATTATCGCATTTAATCAACCACGTCTTCTGAATATTGAAATATAGAACAAATCATGAAATAAATGAACCCAAACCAGATATTTATCAAATCAGCTGTTCATTTTATAAAATGTCCATTATTGTCAATATTGTCATTTCATCCTGTTTCATGTTTCATATTCTCACCTGCCTGCTTTAGCCAATAAAAACGTTCCTCCAATTGCGAACGCAACTTTCTCTGCTCAGGTGTAAATGAATAGGTCTATTAAATCCACAGAATTTCACAGCAGCACCGAACAGCAGTAAGTAGCTCTAGGCGCTTTCGGAAAAAGTGATCGAGTTGCTCGGATCATTTTTTTAAAAACTGTGAGTTTTGGTTTCAATGTTATTCTTTTTGATTTTTTAAATACGTTGGTAGTTCTTTTAAACATCGGTGAAGGGCAGGGAAGCAATGCTTCCCTTGCTTATATGGACCGCTAGCCCCTGATTTTGTTCAAAATCTTGTTGCATAAAATGTGTTTTTGGTTAAATCAAAATTAAAATCACCCAAAATAAGATTTGTACCATCAAATTCACTGATCTTATCCAACAATTGAGAAAAATATCCCACAAACTTTGCATCTTGTGTATTAGGTACATGATATAAAATGGTGCACATGTACTCAGAACCAGATATAGACAATGTAAAAGACAATGACCAGACAAAATTATCGACACATTGTACGGAGCCTAATTTATATTAGGTGTCAATTCGAATGAGCGCGATCACACCTCAAGTCATTTTATTCGTCGTAGAACATTGATTAAAACTATAGCAAACACGCAACTCACTAAAATCAACATCTTGACAAACATGAGTCTCGGACAAAAGCACAATCTTTGGTTTCCATTCATTGATTAAGACCAATATATTGTCTTTATTATTGAGATAGCCCTGACGATTCAAATAAATGAGACTAGAATTTGGGAGAATATCACCGTCTTATTGCTAAGAATTCATGCCTTTGTATCTGCTCTATTTTACTGAAAGTTTCACAATACCTCACATCCCATGTTACATGATCAGTCTTCAAGTTCAATCCATACTTCCCATTGGACATTACACAATTTGCACATTTGGACACAGTACTTTCACAATCTTTAAAATCATGGTTTTCACTACATTTGGCACAAACTTTGGTCTCCTTGCAGTCTTTTTTTAGATGCCCGTATTTGCAGCTGTTGAAACAACGAACAATGCCATAATCATTGAAGAATCTGCATCTACTCCACCCTATATTCATTTTTTCCTATTGCATGAAAATATTATATGACATGTCATCAACTTCACAATCTAAATTGAATTTATTGTTCACGACATTTGTTTTTTGGACAATTCTGATATTCAAGTCTTTATTATCGTACTCGAGTTCATTTTGCTTTTTGATTTTTTCTATCAACTCACAATCACTACTGGGAAATTCGAACTCACTGATTCCTATCGCTTTTACACGGTGGTTACGGATTTTGGGCATCTCAACTTCATAGTTTTCTCCAAGTTCATTTTGTATCTGAGACTGAATGTTCGTGATCTCCTTTTCGGTACCACAGCTCAGAATCAACACACCACTCTTCGTAGGACGTCCCATCGAAACTCCTGCTCCAATTTCGCTCGGATTTATTTTATTTTGTAGATCTTTTTTAATTTGAACGGCATTACATTGATCTCCCTTTTGTTTGACTACTAATATCTTCGAGTGGTTATAAGTACTTGATGAAGCCGCTGCATATGATTTTTTTCCCTCAGGGGCAGTCGTGATCTCATCATCCTTTTGAGTTATCAAAGCAAGAATCTCTTTTTTCAGCTGGTTATTTTCATCAATCAAGAAGACATTTTTTTTATTCATTTCAAATGTATTGTTTACGAGCAGATCTAATTTTGTGTGGATAGGATCGAATTTATTCAGATCGTTGTTTCCATCCATTCGGATCCGTTTCCTTGTTTTTGCCACGTTTTTTTTACTGCTACTAGTTTCACATCTTTTTGGCTGCCAGTGATTGATAATACTATAACCTTCATAAGCCATCTCATTCTATTTATTGGTACATCGCACGGATGTTTAGCTTTGACATCAGATGCTCACGGGTAATGCCAAGTTGAAGAATAGACGTTGCGTGAACATTTTCTTTTGAACAAAGCATAATGAGGTGCTATCAATATAAATTATTTATTATAACATATTTACTTTTCGATGATGCAGCTTCAATGTGAAGTCATCATTCTCTATGAGTGACAATCAACATTATCACAAAAAAACTTTGGTCTCCTTGCAGTCTTTTTTTAGATGCCCGTATTTGCAGCTGTTGAAACAACGAACAATGCCATAATCATTGAAGAATCTGCATCTACTCCACCCTATATTCATTTTTTCCTATTGCATGAAAATATTATATGACATGTCATCAACTTCACAATCTAAATTGAATTTATTGTTCACGACATTTGTTTTTTGGACAATTCTGATATTCAAGTCTTTATTATCGTACTCGAGTTCATTTTGCTTTTTGATTTTTTCTATCAACTCACAATCACTACTGGGAAATTCGAACTCACTGATTCCTATCGCTTTTACACGGTGGTTACGGATTTTGGGCCTCTCAACTTCATAGTTTTCTCCAAGTTCATTTTGTATCTGAGACTGAATGTTCGTGATCTCCTTTTCGGTACCACAGCTCAGAATCAACACACCACTCTTCGTAGGACGTCCCATCGAAACTCCTGCTCCAATTTCGCTCGGATTTATTTTATTTTGTAGATCTTTTTTAATTTGAACGGCATTACATTGATCTCCCTTTTGTTTGACTACTAATATCTTCGAGTGGTTATAAGTACTTGATGAAGCCGCTGCATATGATTTTTTTCCCTCAGGGGCAGTCGTGATCTCATCATCCTTTTGAGTTATCAAAGCAAGAATCTCTTTTTTCAGCTGGTTATTTTCATCAATCAAGAAGACATTTTTTTTATTCATTTCAAATGTATTGTTTACGAGCAGATCTAATTTTGTGTGGATAGGATCGAATTTATTCAGATCGTTGTTTCCATCCATTCGGATCCGTTTCCTTGTTTTTTCCACGTTTTTTTTACTGCTACTAGTTTCACATCTTTTTGGCTGCCAGTGATTGATAATACTATAACCTTCATAAGCCATCTCATTCTATTTATTGGTACATCGCACGGATGTTTAGCTTTGACATCAGATGCTCACGGGTAATGCCAAGTTGAAGAATAGACGTTGCGTGAACATTTTCTTTTGAACAAAGCATAATGAGGTGCTATCAATATAAATTATTTATTATAACATATTTACTTTTCGATGATGCAGCTTCAATGTGAAGTCATCATTCTCTATGAGTGACAATCAACATTATCACAACAATTTATCATCATTTCAAATATAGCGGACCAATAAAATAGTTTCAAAGGAGAATTCAAGCTGATGAATGCTAAAGGAGTTGATGGCACCATTAATTTGTGTTTAATAAAATTCCATATTATAGTTGCAGCAATCCACGGTCATTAATAATTTTGATTAATTATGATGCCGGAATGGAATACCTGCTGCAGGGTAATTCATACTTGAACTATCAATTATGTGGTATACAAAATATAAATTCATTTGAATAGAAGTGAGTTGCGGAGGCGTGCATTACGAGATTGATGGAACCATTACATTATTTTCATAGTTGGCTCTACATCGCAGGGTCGCCTAGTTGTCCATTAATAATCGCGGTAAACTTCGACCATTTGCAATCCATTCAACACCATCCAGATCGGATTATTGCCACGAATTTTATCTTTCCAAACACCACAAAATCGCTTTTTTTATTAGTAATAATCACAACATTTTTATGGAGTATTCAAATCAGTCTTAGTCCAATACTGATCTTCCGTTTTCATGAATTGAACTCGAATTGTTTTCATATCGTTTTGAAACCTGCGTCAGTTTTGTTTGTTTACGTTCTAATCACAGCCAGAAGAGGATTTCATGTCTTGAGAAAAGAGAATCAAGCTCCCTAAACCGTTATAAAATATTGAAACAGATTGATGTGTTCAAGTTTTAATCGAAAACAATAGCTTTGAGGTTATGGTAAGAAAACTGTCATGTAAAAGGATCATTTTGCGCATATTCAAATACGATCTACGTTTTCATGCTATTTTGGATATTTTGATCTCGCCAGAAAAAGCTGAATCGAACTTGAGACTCAGCACGATTTGGATATCTGTTGTCATGGAGTTTCCAATACCGAAACGGTATTTAATTAATCTGAACTGAATGCTTAATAAAAAGGTAGTGAATGTAGGTGATAGGATTTTTTGTAAGTGAGAAGGTGGATCAGGACATAACTGTCAAGTTACTCAACATGATATACAGGGTGTTTCCTAACCTCTGTGACAAAATGAAAGGGGTGATTCTTCGCTTAATTTTAAGACGAAAATGTGTTATAACTTTTTTTCGAATTTCGCTTTGTTTCCAAAATACAGAGTGTTTAATTTTTTTTATTATTATTATCTATTTTTATATATATTTTTTTTATTTATTTAGTGTTTTTGAATTCTCCATTTAAATGATTATGATTGATTGCTGTATTTGTTAGAAAATTCAACATCAGCTAAAAAATTACTTTTTGCGTCAAAACTCACTCAACTCGATTTAATTTTTTATCTCAAAAACTAGGCAAGATACGATAAAAATTCAAGAGATCAAAAAGTTGCGTTTTCAGTTGAATAACCTGAGAAAAAAAATGAAAAAGACACAAAAAGTCAGTGGCGTACATTTTTTTCCCAATAATATTGGTTGAAGTGCCGCTCGGGACGCCACTGTATTTGATAATTTTTATTTGTTCATGGCAAAATGAGCCCGTTATCACTATAAATACCGTTACCAAACTTCAACAAAATCGAGTAAAAGATAAATTAATTAAAAATAAAAAAAATATCAAAAAAAAAAATTAAACACCCTGTATTTTGGAAACAAAGCGAAATTCGAAAAAAAGTTATACCACATTTTCGTCTTGAAATTACGCGAAAAATCACCCCTTTCATTTTGTCACAGAGGTTAGGAAACACCCTGTATATCAGTCTTTATCAGTCAAGAAAAGCCAAAAATTGTTATTTAACTGGTTGCGGGTTCAACCCTCCTATAACATTCCAGGACTCTTCCTTATGTAGATTGTTTCTACCGTAAAGAGTTAGAAATAAAACATTGCTGTATGATTTTTCATACAAATAGCACGTCAGATAATGACATATTTTTCTGAATGATTTTCTCTCTTCTGAGATTCTGAAAAAAAAAACTATTTATTTATGATCAAAGCTCAGTATTATTCTCATCGACCACTATTTCCAAATTATTTTTTCACGCTCCAACTATACTGATCGCTATCCTGGTCCAGGCAGCGGACATAATGCCTGTTGATCCATTAACTTCGATTAACTCGAGTTATCTTGACCCATTGATGAAAAGCAATATGGATTCTCATCATGTATAAACCCGTCGAGGATAAACAAGAAAATGCGAATAGCTCCCGAGTATCAGCATAATGAGCGTGAACATGACAGTTGAATTGATTAATATTACGCTGTGAGCACATTCTGTGATTAATTATGACTGTATAAGACGATGTGCAGCTGAGCATGTTCTTATATTGCTGGGAAGGTTATGATTAGCTAGATGGTGTTTATTGATTGGTTTACTTCTCACATATTATACAAATTAAATACCAGCAGCAAAAAGTTGATAATTCGCCCTGCATTGAAATTGACTCTATCAAGCATCGACAGCTAGCACTGTGTGGTGTTCTCAATCATCACTCTAGTCAAAACTTGAGGGTGAACTGTGGTGATACACAAGAGGCTTTTCCGGCTTCGGTGTAACGGGGTCTAACCCTTGTATCATGGGAATCTACCAAAACCCAGGTTCCATTGGCTTTACTAACCTCTACCCGAATTCAGTGAACACATATTATACATGCTGCTCATTCAAAACAGTAGGGCAAGGTTTACAGCTCACACTCGGACTCCCTTCACTTTTGTTTTCTATTGGACATATTTGAACATCAATTCCTTCACTGGACTTCCCTAGCAGAATTGGCATCTATCCTAATTTTTGTCAAATTAGAAGGGACATGTTGTGGTAAATCTTTTGAAAGGGCACATCTTTTATCAATGGCGCTTCAAATATAATTTGAGGTACGTTACGCCAAACAGAAGAATATCAACGATTCCACTGGACCTCGTTTCATAAATACATATGGACCTGGAGATAACGACCATTTTTGTGTGACGTTCAATGCCCGTCTGCCAAGCTGTGGTATTATATGTCAATATTTGAAGACGATCAAGTTCTATACATTTTTCTCCCCTGTGTATCAACTCCAAGATCAATAATTGAAATTGTACTAGAAAATTGAAAAAAATAACGATCGATGCCCATCTGCCGTTGTGATTTTATGATTGTGTACTAAAAAAAAAAATCATCGGTAGCTCATCGGCTGATCGTTTCAAGTAATAGGTTCTGCAGGACCTTACTATGAAATTGTTGTAAAAAATGAAGAAAAAAAAAACGATTGATGCCCATCTGCCAAATCAAAGGTAGGTTTTAAATTTCAAAGAAAACCTAAAAAATGCTTCGGCAAACATATAGGACATATACTTAATAATTATTGCGAGTTTGTTGTTTGTTATATTTTCATGTCAAATGAAATGACAAACGTCCGTCTGCAAATGTCATACATTGTCACGAAAATATTACAAACTCCTATCATATGTCTGCTGATGGACTTTTAAGTTTTTCTTTGAGCTTTTAAACCTACCTTTGATCCGGTAGACGGGCATCAATCATTTTTTTATTTTTTTTCACAAATGTTTGATAGTAAGGTCCCGCAGAAGCTTTCACTCGGAACTGTCTACCGATGAGTTACCGATGGATTTTTTTTTGTACTGAATTATAAAATCACAACGGCAGATGGGCATCGATCGTCTTCAATTACAATTTTTAGGCCAATTTTCACTGTTGCTCTTGGGGTACACGGGCGAGGAACAATTTTATTGCATTGATCGACTTAAAATATTGAAATATACCTTACCCCAGCTCGGCAGACGGGCATTGAACGTTACCCAAAAATGGTTGTTATCTCCCGGTCCAATTAGATCAAAAATTAGAGATATTTCCGTGACAAAAAAAGTATAAGAGAACCGATTGTATTACGATGTTGAACACAGTCATTAGTGATAATCAGGGCCGGATAAACGGCGGGGCAACCGGGGCGAGAGCCCCGGGGCCTCCACATATTGGGGGCCCCCACACAAACCATATTTATAAGGATAATTTTTTTCATTTTTAAGAAATTAATGAGCAATTATTGCAAGTATACAAACATTCGAACAAGTGATATTTTCATTCTATAATCTATAGATAATACCGTTTATTTCCATAATCTATCATAACCTGATATAGCTAGAAAACAGTATTTAAAGCAATGAACGAATGAATTGACTAGGTATAATAATTAATTCTTCACATTCTTATGTCTCACTTTTTCTGTTGTTGATCATTTGTTAGCAGGAAGATTATTCTATTTGATTTTTCTAAAAAATTAGTTTGAAGTAAGTTTTCGAAAATGAATCGATGCGGAAAGGAGAAAGCCGGAGAAAGATCAATAATTTTTTTATTTCAAAAACAACGTGTATTTTCACAGCGATACCCGTTTCGCTTTGTATTCCGACAATTTTCGCTATTTTTTTGTGTCCTACGTATTTCATGAATGCGTTCGCTAAATGTGTGTGTTCGCGACTTTACGGGTAGCGCTCCGGTCATCATAGATGACACTATTGACAGTTACAATTTCGATTTGCGATTAGCGATGTTTATCAACTAGACAGTTGAAGTTGAGCCAAGACGTAGACGTTAACGTAATACGTAGACGCATAAAGTTCACGTCTACGTAATGATCCAAAAGCTAGCATTAAACTCGATACTACGTAACTGGAAGGGCCCCTGTCGTGTCGACAACTGAGGCAATTTTAGTCGTATTTTTTTGGCGCATAGGTAGATTTTGATTGGACTAAAAAGGGGATGCTATCTTTGTCACACTCATTGTCCTTATGCGAAGTCGGAGGTTTTCAAATAGTTTGAAGATAAATTGAAAAAGCGGTTGATTTGCTTGGAAAAAATGACTACAGTTCTGTGCATACTTAGTAGTCTTGATTATCATGATATGATTGATCTATATATTTCAAATAACTATCTGGAAAAATTCCAAATGAAACAAATTAGTAAATAATGAAGTATACTCAGATGATCCGTAATTCGATTAAATAGTTGAGAACATGAAAGGTAGGTAGTAGGTGCAGGGTGATTTATATGTTTAACCTGTGTATTGAGTAAAGTAACGGTATTAAGGTATAAACCTGGAAAACTATAATAGCTTAAAATAAAAATGAAAATATTTTTATTTTTGAGGTCACATTAAAACTGATAAATATGGTGTTTTTTGATAGGGGGCTTGAGAAATGTCTGAATAGAACTTTTGCATTTCTTGGAGTGTTTACCATCGTCAATTTCTGAAGGGCCCTACTCACACGCCTGCAGCAGGGGCAATCTAGGAGGCAGGGCGATTGGGGCAATTTCCTAGATCGCCTTCTAAGCAGGGCGGTAAGGGCCCCTTCATACCTTCCTAGCATTATTTCAAGCAAGATATGAGAAAACAAACTTTGGAAATGATGTTAGTAGTACCAACGAACTCGAACAGGATGTGAAATTGTCACATTTTCAAAACAAAACGTACTTTACAAGGAAGTTTCTCCTGCGGCAGGCCTAGATTGCCCCTGCTGCAGGAGTGTGAGTAGGGCCCCTTTAACTAGGACAATTTCGTGTAGGTATACTTAAGGTGAATGCACTGCATAAATTAACCATTTTGTTTGGCACCCAAACTATAGAAAGCTACATATTGATTGAACATAATATTAGCTGCAACACTCAGTGTGGCTTTCTTCGTGAAATGTTTGTCTGGTTTTTAAGATAGAATATCTTTACTAAACGTACTAAGATTCTATCCTAAAAAACAGACAAACATTTCACAAACAAAGGCACACTGAGTGTTGCAGTGTGAAAAAGTGTGCACTAGTGGTGCATAACAAACACAGAACACAGCTAATATATTATGTCAACAGATATGACAAAGATAGACACCCCTTTCTGTCTCTATCTCTTTCTAGTCGAAAATTTGTCATCAGTCAACTCGATGTAAACAGCACGGATGGGTCCCTTCCAGGTACGGTAGTATCGAGTTCAATGAAAGCTAGTTGAAGTGTGGCATTTGACGTACGTGAAACGTAGCGAGTTGACTTAACCTAATTTGTTGTGTTTACATAAAGTTTTTCGACCTGTAGAAGTAGAAAAAAAGTGATGTTTGTGACAATTTGGTTATTGAATTTTGAGGCCAAATAAAAATATGACGTGTAATGTCCAAAATCGATTCGTTGGCAGATTATCCAAGATCGGATTTCGATGCTTAAATTGGCTTTAACAAAGTAACGGCACATATTTGATTCGAGCAGACATGATCGAATATCACTAGTGAATGTGCTTAACTTGGTGGTATATAAAGGGTATTACAAATTCGATGCTCACCATTGGTATCTTGGAAACGGTAGGAGATACAGCGGAGTTTGAATGGGGGCAAAGTTGAGCATCTGGTGCTCATTAAAATGCCGTTTTGAAATTCAAGAAATTCCAAATACTTTCGTAGATATCCGGAAAAAAACCGAAATTTTGCGAAATATTTTTATGTTTTCCTATGTGTATTTGAAGAGATATTTCAAAATAAATGTCACATCTTCACTGCCACTTTTTCTCCTCTACAAGGCGTCATCAAATTTATGATCAATGCTGCAATGTCTATGAGCAGTCATCATCAACTTTGTTTTTTTAAATACGGTCCTGGAATTTTTATTTCGGATTTCAAGAGCCTCTCATGTTCCTAGACCAACAATTTATCGCAATTATTCAAAAAATTGATGTTATTGGTTTTTTCCATGAGAACTCATGTGTTAAACCCCCTCCTCAGACGTTTGAGCATGTTGGGCTCGTCACGAGCCCAACCTCAAGACCAACATGCTCGCGGCGACCATATGCGTTCGAACATGTTTGTGTTGGTCTCGTGTTGGTGGGTGTCATGGAGCCGAGCATTCCAACAGCCAACTGGGCTTGTACATCCCACTCGCGGTCGAGCATGTTGTTCCGAGCCTACTACCAACTCGTGCTCGCCCAACATGCTCAAGCGTCTGTGGGGGGTTTCAGAGAGAGACGAAAAATGTATTTTTGATAGGAGCAAAAACAAACACCTTATTCTAGTAAGTGCGATATATCGTTAGTTTAGGAACATAAGAGGTTTTTAAAACCCGTAATAAAATATCCAGGACCGTATTTGAAAAAAACAAAGTTGATGATGGCTGCTCATAGACGAAACGTCGGATCATGAATTTGATGACGCCATTTTTTAGAGAAGAAAGAGTGGCAATGAAAATGTGACATTTATTTTGAAATATCTCTACAAATACACATAGGAAAACATAAAATTATTTCACAACATTTCGGTTTTTTCCGGATATCTCCGAAAGTATTAGGAATTTTTTGAATTTCAAACCGGCATTTTAATGAGCCCCAGATTCCCAAATTTGCCACCATTTGAACTCCGCTGAATCTCCTACCGTTTCCATGATACCAATGGTGAGCATCGAATTTGTAACACCCTGTATAGTCGTTTTTCTTCTACTTTTTTTGTCACGGAAATATCTCTAATGCTTGGTCTAATAATAAACATCAATCAACAAATAGTTGATATATCGTGAATGAATAAGTTGATGTGGTAAGTTCGTTATTTCCTTGCTAATTCATTTTTTTTCGATTTTATAAAAATGGTTTAATCCGTTCCCGAGAAAATATAGGGTTGTAACAGCTAATGTTCAATAGTGATGACAACTTCATTTATCAAGAGGCACATCCTATAATCAGCAGCAAATTAGCAGGTAAACTGATCCAGTAGCAGATAAAAAATGGAAGAAATGGGACGGTTGAGGCCAGTCTGGTTCAAGTTACTAAGATACTTTGAATCTTTCTTTGAGTACAAGGTACAAGAAAACGTACTCATGTTGTCATTTTGTTGACCACTTCACAGAAATTTCTGAAACAATAACAACTGCATCCATATGACATTGAGCTTTTTCTGGAATTGGTTTGAAATGATGATGACCTCCGTTTGAAATTTGATCAAATAGAGTTCTGAAAAACTATAAATGATTCCAACTACCTTTTCTCCAGAACAAATGTCCATTTTTTTTAAATGGCACTATCAGTCGTTACTGACCCGACACGAATCCAAAGATTTACGAAGAGACAAATAGGAACATCCTTAAAAATTGGACTTTTGGGGTGGTTTGATGCAGATTTCTATCCGGGTTGCAGCTGGTATCAAGAGGGTGCAACTCACATAAATTATGTGACTATGATTGGAATATTTTTTTCATCAGAGGACCAACATGAGTTTTCTCTACAGAACTTTCTGAATCTAACCTTCTCTCACCCGATTTATCATCCCTTGACTACTTCTTGTGGGGACATCTGAAATCTAAAATGTTTGCCACAAGAATCTTTAGAGAATCCAAGGAGCCACATCACTTATAAGCCTCAACAATACACACCCGATATTCGTCAGATTGTCCGGGAATACTTTAAATAGTTGAAGTAACCACTATTGTAGGGATGAAATGAACAAGGTGCATTTTGAACAGTTAATAACAGGTGAGTACTGTTCATTAATTTTTGTGATCTTCATTTACAAACCCATAGAACTTGTACGACCATTTTTGATAGGCGAACCTGTATATAAGATTTTGAAGAAGTTCTCCAGGTTGAAGTGATGTTGACATGATCAGGTGCACACCTATATTAGTAGGCAAGGAATATTATTTTTATGTTGCTCAGTTCGTGATTATAATAGTAGATTATACCACGAGTCAATGATGATAGCTATTGATCCAAAGGATAGTTACGACCTGAGCCGCGTAGTGGCGAGGAAGTAACGTTCCGACGGATCAATAGCCATTATTGCGAGTAGTAAACTCTACTTTATTCATGACTTATTCATTAATTTGTGATTTTCAATGCCATTTCCATCCATCTCAATATAAATACATAGGTGCTTACTACGCGTTTGACACTGACATTTTTGAGTTTGTTGATATGTTTAAGTATAGTATAATCATAAACAACAAGTAGCGACAGCTCCATATACCTATAGGTGGTCAAATTTCGTTCGGTCTCAATGACAAAAATTCGCCTCATTTATACACTGATAACATTATCAAATGTAAAATGGAACTATAATGTAGCAGATTTCATGATCTTAATGATACTGATACATAGGTGTGAATTACCTATCAAATTATACAACACGACTACCAACTATGCAGTATGTCTAAGGATTAATGCAAAGTTTCAAATTCTTGATTTAAGTAACAGTTTCACATTTTAAAATGTTAGCAGGGTATAAATGAGGCAAATTTCTATCATCGAGACAGAGAGAAGTTGACGTGACTTGACTTGTTGTTTATTATGCTATGATTTGTTTCCATGGTATTATTCAGAAAAGTTTTGTGATTCGAGGGCATCATGGTAGAAAGAAACAAGGTATGCCAACGCGCATCTCACTGTGACGTCAAATGCAACAGAGATACAGTGTTGCCATATTGGCGATTTATCGCAATTGGACTACCTCTAGAAACCACAACTTGAGACAGAATTTCAAGAAATATCGCTAAGCGGTTCTTTAATTACCTACTTTGATTTGAGGCTATTTTTTGCTTTATCTATTTTGCCTAAAATCAAACATAATTTTGTATTAAACCTTTATTTTGAAAACGTTTATTTCCAAGGTGTACAGTATATTTGCAAGTTGGCAACGTTGACTGGAGTGTCGGGTTGACAGATGACAGGTCTTACTGGAATGGGTTTACATAAAGTCCGTCGTTGATATCATTGATTTGAATTTTGAATATTTAAAGGAATAATTCGTCTTATCTGTTATTGCTTCGTTCGTAATTTTGTTACCTAGTGACCTAGTCAGTTAAATCCGTCTCCAAACCTCGTCTGGTTTTTGATTGCTTGATATTATCAAACTTCAACGAAGATGGGACAGTTGGGGAAATAGTAAATGCCATCTACAAAGGAATGGCAACAAGAAATTGATTTTCAGACATGTTTGTTGATTATTTATATATAAAGTATTTATAAATGAGATAATAACCACAGTCAATGAAACAACTTATCTGTTATGCCAGATAGCACTCGTGAAAAGCTACGTTCCTTTGTCCCCATGGTAACTATTAACATGAATTGTAGCGTTTGACGTCATTGCGCAATTCAAGCCAATTTTTCTCCGAGTGTCTGACATACCTTGTCTCTTGCTTCCATGGAGGGCATCAGGAGTTTGTTAATATTAGGTGTGTTTGTTATGCTCCACTAGTGCACACTTTTTTACACTACAACACTCAGTGTGGCTTTGTTTGTGAAATGTTTGTCTGTTTTATAGCTTCACTAAACTAGTGATGATATTCTATCCTGAAAAACAGACAAAAATTTCACAAACAAAGCCACACTAAGTGTTGTAGTTTAGAAAAGTGTGCACTAGTGGAGCATAACAAACACACCTATTGTCAGGTATGATTGAGAGAAATTTTGTGATTGGTGTACAAAGTGACATAATCGTGAAATAATGAACTGTTTCCATGGTTTACCATTCAGATAAATTTTGTGATAGTGACATCAGTAGTATTTCGACCGTCGTACCGTTCGGTTGAGTTTGTCGTGGTCCGTTCGGGTGGGTTTTGTTTGTTGTGAATTTTCACGGTCAGTCTACTACTTAGTACGTGTGTTGGTTTCGTTTTGATTAAAAATCTGTTTTGCTGCTATGGCTATGAACAAGTGTGACAATTGCCTCAAGGAATTTTCGGACAAAGACAAATATAATAAAATTCGGTGCAGTGGTGATTGTCGAAGATGTTTCTGCATGCAGTGCACGGGCCTTGACAAAGCCACCACTAAGACTCTAGTTTTGGAGAAATTCAGCGATCTACGTTTTTTTTGTGCCCTCTGTGACTCTCCCAACTTGTGTTATCTGAATGACAAAATAACATATCTTTCGAAAAATCAGATTTCTCAGGAGTTGTTCGACTCACTGGCAGATCGGGTAACTAAGTTATCAAGCTGTGTACCAACTATTTTGGAGATGTACGATATCTTGCTTAGTAATGAATCGAAATGGAACGCTCTGGAGAAGAAGATGGAAGCTATCCACAAAATGTCCGAATTGTTCACCACCTTTGAACCTGATCCTTTGTTGAAATCGGTGAGGGCCATGGAGCAGAACATTTTTTCCATTTCTCAAATCTTACTCAACGATACAGAACATTCTGTCAAAGTTCAGGTTCACGATTCCTCGTCTGATGAGATCAAAGAGGGTCTTCAAACTTTAAAGACTTTAAAGACTAACCTTGAGTATGAAGGTTTTTTAAAAATGCAAAATGTATAATAAAATAATCAAGTATTCCAATTTGGTACAGACTTAGGTAATTTGGGTCAGTTTGAATTTCGCGAATTCGTCATATACCTGCCTCATAACCCCATACACAAAATCAACAATTATGCTAATTCGGGAATTATGTACTGGACAACGCCGTTTGACTTTTAAAAAAGATTTATTTGCCAAAAACCTTAACTCTAATGAACAATTATGACGAACAGCATTCACACATCATAAAAAGTTGGACCAATTTATGATTGTTCGTATTTATATGCGAATAATAGTACAATCAGCATTTCTTATGACGGAACAATAAACATACAGGGTTGGGGTATATTACTCCTCCCCCCTTAGCTCATCAACGCCCTCGTTGATGAATTTTTCAAAGTACTTACAGGACTAGACTTAACTCTATTATGTTTATGCCACAAAAATATCACTAAGCCTAAAATGATCACAAATAAAATACATATGATTATAAATAAATATACAATGAGTTCTCTGGATAGGCACAAGATCCTGAAAACTAATTTCATTTGACAAATCATTTTGAATTTTCGTTGGATCTTTTGAATGTTCAACCTGTAAGTTAACTTTCCTGTTCGTGTTCTGTGATTTCACAAATTCGGGAGTTGATACAGAAATGTAATTGACGGCTAAGGAATACTTGGCCTACAATTACATCACATGAACTTTCTATTATATTCCAATCTTGGACATTGGTTTTTACAAATGGGAAGCAATTTTCGAAAATGGACTCCTTTGACTTGGTGCAGATGAGCAAGGAGTTCTTATTAGTTAACGTGTGTAGATTATGATTATTTTGAACAATTGCATACTGACAAAGATTTGGTATAACACAATTATTTGCTATTGGTTCATGACAAATCCAATTAGAATTTGTTTCTTTGCAATAATGGACAATTTGCACATTTTTTGAAAACATGAAAAATAAAAGGATTAGTAAGTACTGATGCCATTGATGTTTAAAAATCAACCTATGACCTCTAATGATGTGGTAATCACCGATTAATGAGCGCCAATCAACATCCAATACGTCACAGAATACACTATCTATCTCCGACTGACGTATTGACTGCGATGATTCTCTCTCTCTCGGGAGGGTAATATGGCTACACCCCTTTTGCGATCATGCAGTGAAATTCGTGTCTTCTTTTTCATTTATTTAGTATATTTTTGGGTATTTCGGAAACCTTTTTTCGCTGGTGACTTTCAAATAATTGTCTAGAATACGTATATAAAATCTCAAGTCATTTGAAAATGTATGCAAATTGTCCATTATACCGTATTGGATTACAATACAACTTGCTTGGACTCATCAGTATTTTTGATTCATTGTTTGGTATGGGGTATACAAATACCAAATTGCACATTTGTTGTTCAAAGATGGGGATCTTAATTGCTAGGATTGTCATTTGTTCTATTATTAAAAGCCCAGTTTTACAAATTTGTGAAAGTTCTGTCCTTTGATTTAGGGACCATTGGGAATTTTTTGGATAGTGATTACCTAAGTAGGCCCAAATTTCTTCAGTAGTTCTGAGTAGTTCTAAATCTAAAGTTTCCAAGTGTGAAAAAGAAAAAATACGCAATATCTTTTCCAAATACTGATTCATATTGTTCAGTTGCATAAACTCATTTTGCACTATAACTAATTCTTTATTTAAATCGACAAATGCAGACAACACGTGCTTGGAATTTTCATCAATCATTTCTAAATTTTCTTTGAATTGTGAAACTATATTTTCTGCGATTGAGCTCAGTTCATTGATCTTATGTACTGAATTAATTTGATTATTTTTCAAAGTTTGCAAGTTTTGCGAAATTGTTTCCAAATCGTCGTTGTCTAGGTTTCCTGTTAGGAATTTAATACTAGATCCAATGCAGTTCATTAAACCTCGTTTTCGTCGATTCGGATTACTTTCTAGATTGAAAAAATGCAATTTTCCATATATGTTTCATTAAATAATTTCGAAATGTGCTGGAACTGCATTTTGTTGAGGTTATTGGTCTGTTCGTCTACTTTATGACCGATGATTCAAAAATTATTAAAAATATCGAGTAAAGTAAATTCAATTCTAGATATATTGAATGGAATAAATGTAGCATGGTAATGACTTACAACTAGGGATTTCGAAACGTTTTCACTACAATATCCATTATTTGGAATTTTATGTGCCTGAAGTGCCAGGAACGGACTCATTGACGTCCCGATGACTAGGATCAGGAGGCTGTAAAGAAGGGATTTTTCTGAGTCTTTTTATTTTCCGGATATGTGACGTGATTTCTTTTTTCTTGAATATTCCCGTTACTTTATTGTTACTCATGCCAGTAACTTTCGTGGAAATATACTGAGGGTTCATTTTGTTTCGAAGTGTATTTTTCCTAAAGATTGTTTGAGTTGTCTTTATATCTGGGGGTTGTTCTGTGTTTTTATTTAAGTTTTGAGTGGTTTGAGATTGTTTGTTGTACGATTTTTTGAAAATATACTCATGAAAATGAGTGAGTTCTTTTTTTCTATTTTCGTTGCTGCTCAAAAATTGTCATTGTTTATGTTTGGTTCATCCAAATACGGACCGTATAATATAAGGAAGGGAGAGTGACCAGTTGTGGAATGTATACTCTGGTTGTATATTAGTATTGCAGAAGTCATCAAATTTTGAGGAGTTTCGCCAGGATTTTCCATTTTCAGAATGCGGAGTTTTTCAAGAAGAGTTGAGTGAAGTCGCTCCACTGGCCTATTGGATGAGGAAATACCGACGGTAGTATAGTGAACATCTATACAAAACAATTGACAAAATTCCCTAAAGAGATTGTTTTTAGATTCAGAGCCTTCAGAGATCGGAAATGATTTTTTGAGGAGTATTATGATGGGAGAAATGATGTCTCAACTTGCTAAGGATGGTTAGAAAGTTTTTGTCCGGAATAAAATATGCTTGGGCATATTTGGAGAACGAATCTATTATCGTTAAGAACTGACAATTCAAAAACTGAAAAATGTCCATAATATTTATAGTTTTGAACGGTTTTTCAGCTAATAAAGGACCTTCATAAGCTACCTTATACGGGTGTCGTTCTTATTTGTTTTGCAAACAGATTTCGCACTTGTTTATAAGCAAGGTGATAGAATCTCTCATGCGAGGCCAATAGTATTTTTGCTTCAAGTTATCATATGTTTCAACAATTCCATTGTGATTATTTTGATGGTAGTTCGAAACTATCTCTTTTTGTTGAATCGGGTCGGTTTTGTCGTTAATTTATGTGTTTGAAAAAGTCAGTTTTGCAGGGGAGTTTAGATTAGGACTAACTAATCTTTAAAATTCGAGTTTTAATTACTTTATTATGTTCGTCACCATAATTTATGACAAGTCGGAAGATATTTACCGTTATCATCGTTATTCGAGTAAACAGTGATGTTTGACTCGATATCTTGGTTTTCTGAATTAGGAGGGTCGTTGTTCTTATTAATTGCTACAGCTTGTGAAGAAATGATATTGTCATAGAGTTGATTATTTACAAAATCGGCGAGATCAAAATCTGCTAAGTAATCTACTGTCTTGTTTGCGTTGGGAATATTAGATTGGGTTTCGACTTCGACAGAATCATGAATGTTGAGGTCGATTCTAGAAAAAGCATCTGCGACGACATTTTCTTTTCCTTTCTTGTACTTTATCTCGAAACTGAACTCTTCCAATTTCAATCTACAGCAAGTTAGACGGGAATTGGGTTCCTTAACATGGGACAACCAAACGAGAGGATTTTGATCTGTCTCAATGATAAATTTCTGGCCATAAAGATATGGTCGAGTCTACATTTGATAAAAGTTCTTTCTCAATTGTAGAGTAGTTCGTTTCGGCGGTATTGAGCGTTCTTCAATAGTAAGCAATGGTGTGGTCGCTCTGTAAAAGTACACTACCCATGGCTATGTTGGAGGCGTCAGTAGTAAGCTTGAAAGGCTTACTGAAGTCGGGGTATTGCAAGACAAGAGAATTTGATATCATTTCTTTACATTTTAAAAATGCATTTTTGTATTCGGTGTTATTGACATCTATGTTACTTCCTTTTCTGAGACATTTTGAAATGTTATTTTAGAAAAATTTTGAATGTATCTTCTATAATAACCAACTAATCCGAGGAAGGCCTTAATATCCTTTTGAGTTTTTGGAATAGGGTGATGCTGGACTGCTTCAATTTTCACGGGATTTGGTTTGATTCGTTCTGGAGTAATTATGTGACCAAGGAATGCAACCTCTTTACACAGAAATTCAGACTTATCTGGTTGGACTTTGAGGTTGACTTCTCTCAATTTCTTGAAGATGTGTCGAATGTGATCAATGTGCTCTGGGAGTGATTTTGAGAAGATGACTGAATCGTCCATATAGACGAAGCAGAACTTATAAAGGTATTCTCGAAAGATTTCATCCATCATTCGTTGGAATGTGGCAGGAGCGTTTTTGAGCCCGAAAGGCATACGCAAATATTCGTTGTGGCCGTTATTAACAGTAAAAGCAGTTTTTTCGATTGAATTAGGATCAATCTCAATCTGATGAAATCCTTGGGCAAGGTCGAGTGTGGTGAAATATGTGCATTTGCCAAGATTGTCTGGAATTCCTCCAATTCTAGGAAGAGGATAGATTTCTTCAATAGTCTCATCGTGGAGACGACGATAGTCAATGACCAAGCGGAATTTCCTTTTTACTGACGAATCCGTTTTTTTTTGGGACTATCCAAACGGGAGCTGAATATGGGATGGAAGGCCGAATTATTTTGTTGTCTAAAAATTTTTGAATTTGAGACTGAATCTCAATATTTATCGCTCGATGGTGTCAAAAAGATTTAACATAAATTGGGCGCTCGTTTGTCGTTCTTATGAAATGTTTAGTTTGACTCGTGAATGATAAGTCACAGTTCTCATGATACATTACATCTTTGTATTGATGACACACAGGGAGAATTCTTGATCTTTTAAGCGGGGTAAGATGATCTAAACGAAGGACAGTTTCGGGATCGAATTTGTTGGGGAAATCAGCGTTGGAGTTGACGATTACGAAGTAATCCTGCGGGATGACTTTGACTCTTTGGCTGAAGTTTATATGTGTTTGAGGACACGGATTTGGAATTTTACAAAAACCATTTTTCACGGTAATTAGACTATCTGGGACAACATGATTTTTCACAGTGAATGATGGGAGAATGGCTATTCCATTTTCAAAATTAACTGGTATTGTTAACGTGTTAATGTTGTGATTTTGAACGGGTTTTGATAATGGTTTATTGTAAATGACACTGAAGGGGATTTTTCCATTTTGTAACGTTAAAATTTTGTTTTCATAATCGATAACCGCATTTAATCTTTTCAAATCGCGACTTCCTACTAGAGCCTCAAAATCATTATGCCAATTTAAGACACTCATTTTGAAATCTTCTTGTATACCTAGTTCCTGTAGTAAAGGAAAACTCAAATTATTATTTTCCTTGAAAGTTTTCTCACAAGCGATGACTTCGAAAGGCTCAAAAAACATATTTTCAGGGTAGAGCTCTGCAATTTTTGAAGATATGATAGAATCAGGAGCTCCTGAGTCTATAAGGATGGTAGGATTTTTGTCTGGTGAGTGGAAATATGGGAGTTCAATTCGTTGAGCGAGGTTATTTAGGTTGATGGGGTGATTCGAGGCAGTTGTGGAAAAAAAAATTCGATGTTTTCAAGCTCCGGTTCTGCGTTCGGAAGACTTTCGTTTTCGTGAAAGGGTTCTTGATGGTACGAATCATCTGGACAATGAAATTCTTCTGAACAATTTTCTTCGGTTTCGTTGTATGAATCATTGGGATATGTCTCTACATTGGAGAGATGTGGTTGGAATGAGTTTGGAGGGCGGTAATTGTTTTGAAATCTTCTTGAAGGGCCGATAGTTGACGTGGACATTGGAGTAGGGGCAACGAATCTTGGCTTGTTATGCGGAACAAATACGTTTATTGAACAAGAAGATTGGGGATTTTGTGGAGTACTTGAGCTCATTTGAGGTCTGTTACTGAAGTTCCTCTGGTTATTGTTAAATTGATTGAATCTGGGAGGTGGGCCTGGGAATTGCATTGGTGGAATCGGCGGAAGAGTTTGAAAAAGGCTTGCGTTTTGGTGTGGTTGGTTTGGTAATTTGGAATGATTAGGTGATTTTGGTTGATTAAATTGATTGTTATTTTGAGTAAGGTTAACTTCAGATTCTATCATGTTGTAGTTTAATACGTGAGCAAAGGCATCATCGATGGTATTCGGATTCACTAATATTAACGTAGTTTTGAGTGTGGACGGTGAATTGGCAGTTAAAATTAGGACAGCAGTTTTCTGAACCTGGCTCATTATCTTTGAATTTTGATCTTGAACTTCGCACTGTATTTTCGCAAATGTTCTTTTTATAAAGGTTTTTGAACGTTTAACTGTGAAATATTTTCGTTGCGATCGATTTTCATGTATTGTAGTTGTTGAATCAATGTTTGAGGAGTTATTGGGTCGCCGAATTTTGTCTTTTATTATAGCCAATCATTGAGATCAGGCCGAGAAAAAAGAAATTCTCTAGCATTTTCAATAAGTTTAGATTTTATTGCAGCAAAGACGACTTTTCTTTGAGTTTCATTAGTAGGACCACTATACAAGGTGTAAAACTCGTCAGTTGCTATCAAAAAACTTTCTAAGTGAGTTTGTGTTCCTGAGAAAGTTGGCAAAAGGATTGTATAGAATCGAATGTTTGCCATGTATATTTCTTAATAATTATTAACGATAGTAATTTCAGGAGTGGAACTACTGAGATCTGAGCTTTAGTTATCAAGTAAATCAGATACGTTTGCGACATCTAATTCTATCGGATTTTCGGTTACTTCAGTTTCAGTAATTTCAGAACTTTCACTTATGGTACATAGTGTTCAACGATTTTGTTTCAAACATTTTCTCAACTTATGAACAGGAGATTCTTTCGGCATGAAGAAATAGAAATGGCAATTCAGCAATTACTTACAGTTCAATCAACGATGAATCCATAAAGCTTGCACTGCAGAGGTTCACAACAAAGGGGATCCTATAAAGGTGTGGCTGGCCAATTTCTTTTTTTCTGATTCAATTGGAACTCGAGGAAGTCAGGAAGCAGGAACTGGAAAGGCAGCGTCTCGTACAACACGACAGACGACACTACTGAACTTTGTTGCACTCACTTTTCGCACTTTGCACTCGAGGTCGGGGATGGAACACTTTTCAGCTGGTACTCTTTTTTTTTGTTCAAGAGTAACTTGGAACTAACACTGTCGATGTTCACCACTTGCTTGAAAGGTTCCAGTACTTAGTTCTAGTACAGTAGGAATAGTGTGTTAAGACTTGAAAGTCAATTCTGCACAACGAAAAACCGATAAAGGGCAGAACCCTCGGCAGAACCACACTATCCTGTTCGCAGCGCCAATTATGTACTGAACAACGCCGTTTGACTTTTAAAAAAGATTTATCTGCCGAAAACCTTAACTCCAATGAACAATTATGACGAACAGCAATTAAGCATTCACACATCATAGAAAGTTGGACCAATTAATAAGTGTTCGTTTTTATATGCGAATAATAGTACAATCAGCATTTCTTATGACTAAACAATAAATATACAGTGTTTGGGTATATTACTCGGGGTAACATTAAAAATATGTAGGTATGATATTGATTTTAGTTAAAAGGTATTTTATTTCATGATAATTAGAGGCATTTATTTTTGAAATCCCTGGTATTTACCTCCACTTATTTATCTCCAAATCTCTTGTGGGGCTCTTTCAAAAGCTTTTGACAAATTTAGTACCTAAATCCATTCACAAAAGTAGGCATTGCAAACTATCAATTTATACAGCCACATTTTTAATTTCATATATTCAGGTTCAAATTAACTTTTTCGTTAAATCAAATCAAATCAAATCATGCTTTATTGTGCCAAATATACAATGTATCGATCACAAAGCTATAAAGTTTTAACTAACGCCAATCAATAAAATAAAATAAAGTATAATGAAAAACAAATGACACCGAAACACCAAATTAAGGATCGTTGGTACAAACATTAACAAGAACAGTTATAAATGGAAACTAATACAAATTACCCAAACCAACCCCCTTAACCAACTTTTTATTTTTCCTTAGATAGAAAGGTTATTCTGATTTGAAAAGGAATGTGGGGGAATGAAAAAGTAGCTCTTGACCTAAATCAAATACCTATCTGTGAAAACCTTTTTGCCGTTGGGCTTTTGGTACTTATTGATTGATTCAATGATATCCATGCATTACTTCCAAGATATATATTGTACCTATGTATAAATGAAAAAAATGAGTTTAGTGATAGTGGGAGTCTACTAACTTCTTACCAGTACAAAAACTTCGATTATGGAAGTTTTGAATTCATAACACAGCCCCTTTGGGGAAACTAGTTGTCTTTGGCACTTCACAAAATCTTATTTGGACCACAAAACCAAGAATAATTCTTTGTCAAAACTGTGAAACATTGTTTTTTGTATCTGAGTGTAAAACACGGAAACAGAAAGCCGAAGAAGCAAACATATTTAGGTATGTTCAAATGCATAACAAAACAAGAGAGGTTATGATGTGTGACGTTCACGTGGCCGCGTGACGTCACTTCTCGAGAGCGGTGTTGCCAGAGCTAGAGATATGATCGAGTGATTGGATATCTCCAATAATCAAAAATTGAACTACTTTATTTGATCAGGTTAACTCATACTAAAAATGTGCAGTTTTGAAAATATAAGGAATTTAATTCTGGAGCGATATGCCGATATGGTTTCTTCTCATGAGTCTTTTCAAAGTATCAGGATATAAAAACATTGACAAAATATGGGACAAACCTTTTAAAACGGATTATGTGGAAATATCTCCTACAAAAAAATTAATCGTAGCTTACAATTTTCCATGTGTTACTCGGTGAAACAAGTTTTTGTTTAACTACCTACATAGGTATTCAAAATGGTCCTATCGGTATTATAGGTATATTATTATGCACTAGGTACTTGAAAAAAATTAAAATATTCCTATGTCCAATCTCAAAGGCAAAACAACATGTTGACGAGCTAGAGTGTTACCGCGAATGATATAGGTACAGCTTCGTATTGTGTGAATGGTATTTTGTTCATACTCACTCATCAGTAAAAACAGCGATGAAAAAATATTTTCAAACGATATTGCTTCCTGATAGGAGCTTCAACGCAATAGCCAAATAAAACGAAACAATATTGGTGTTATATTGTATATTGTATTCTTCAGTAAATCAATCATTGGAAAATGGGGTTTGTCACGATATTGGTCCAATATTATTTATTCATAAATCTATAATAAAGATGGAACAATATAAAGGTAATATTGCAGTGACATTTGTTATAACTGCTGCCAATAAGGTTATATCTGCTGCCACCAATGTTATAACTGAGCAATGATTATGATTGTATTTTGTAATGCACAGTTGATATTGTTGTTGTGGTTATCGTTGGCCTTTAGCTACCAACTATTTGTCGAAAAATTGCACCGTTATTTATACAAGTATATGAGGGAACGGGTACCCCTTGGGTAAACTTTGTCGTTCTTTCGGAAGATTCCCGAAGAGTCTTGAACACAAACTCTTGAACACAAACTCAGACACATGTGTTAAAATGACCACCAAGAAATGACGACAAGCTTTCCCATTTCATCTTATTCTTGGTAAATATAAATGAGCCTAGACAAACAATGAAAAAGGAACATTAAAGGACCCTTGCCAAATTGTACATCCTGTCCCCACGAACCGATTTTTAAATTACATGTTCTAGAACTGATATTGCAAACTTATAATAGATAAGAATAAATATAATATAAATAACATATAAATATTGTTGGATCTTTCCCCTTAGAAAAAGATTTTATGGAGTTCAAATGACATAAAATCTATAAAATTCACTAATGATTGTAGTTTAACTTTTACAAAGGTAGGTACTAAATATAAAGACATGTTTTTTTAAAACATCTAGCCAATAAAATATCCTATCGCTCTAAGTTGAGTTGATTTTAAATTTATATTCTCTTTAATATTTATACAGTCTATCCCTCTGAATGTAGATTTATTATAACTAAAATTATATCTATTGTGAACAGATGTTTCGACTACTTTTCTCATTCTTTCACAAATTTTGTACATTTTAAAGATTTTATACTGTAAAAATAATGTAATACAAACTATAATGCACAATAAATGTATATAATCATGGAGCACTCGCCATGTAGACGAATAATATTTTTGTTGTTTTCTTATTTTCAGACAACCGTAATTTTGTATTCTAACATTTTTACAATTTTTGTTTTCATATAATACAATATGTCTTTCTAATTTACGCACTGCAAATAATGTGTTACCAATGATTATTACTGCGCTGAAGTCTTTGTCGCGACTATCGAGTAGTTTATTTTGACAATGATTTTTAATCTTCGAATTTGCAAGAGCAACCAGCATTTCTTTCTTTCTAGAATTTTTGTTTTCTAAAGATTTTGGACCAGCCCTCAATTTAACTTCACATAATACAATAAGTTGTTTATTTTCCGATTTTTTTATTATTTCAAGTGGTTTTAAGATCGATGAATGTAAACAAGATTTCTTCTTTCTCACGAAAATATTGTTGGTAATAATTGTCATGACTTCTGATTGTAATTTGTTAAGCATCATAGTTGACAATATAACGTTTTCAACATTAGGTCTGAAAGATGAAAATTGAACAGTTTTTATTTTTCTTTTTGATTTATTGCTAGACTGTTCTTTATTAAAATTAATAAGCGTTGGATAAACCATCTCTGTTTTGTTTTTCAAAACATTTATAACTGAGAATTAATCTTTACATATTTTTGAGTTTGTTGCTAATTCGTCGTCTACTTCGCTTAATGGAAATTGTGTTGATTTGATTTCTAAAGTCGACTCATTTTTATCTGATTTGATACTAGAATTATTTTCAATAAATGTGTGTGGAAGTGAATTTTCATACGAAGGAGTTTCAATTTGTTGTGAAATACTATTAGTTGGAGATATCAAATTTTGTCTATTATCAAAAAAAAATTGTGATGAATTTGGATTATCATGTGAGGGTTGTGAATATTGAGCATTTAAAGTTTTTATTTGTTGTGGGACCGTGTTTTGAAAATCAGAAAATGTCTGAGGGTTTTGTCTTTGTTGTCTGTTTTGTTCTTGTTGTGTATTATTGTAGTTATGGCGGTTAGAGTTATCCGTATTATTATAATTATGAGGATTGCGGTTTGGATTAAAATTATGTCTATTGTTATTGTTTTGTATAAAATGGGAAAAATTATTCTGATTATGATTATTTTGTCTGTTCGAGTTATTAAAGTTGGATTGCGCTCTTGTCAAAAAGTTTCGATAATTCGAATTATTCGTTTGGCTTTGTTCGTGACTTTTAAGTTACCGACATTGAAAAGTCAAATGATTATTTCTGTTGCAATAGAAACAGGAATCTTGGTTTGTATTTCTATCAAAATGCCTGTTTTCATGAGTGCGTACATGGCCTATGTTTCTGTTATTTTGTAAATATTTGAACCTAACGTTATTATCCAATTCCATTTCTATGGCTACTGATATTGCTTTATTTAAATCGTGAGTATTTTTGGCAATTACTCTTTTTTGAGTTTTTTCTTCATCCAAACCTTTCCTGAAACTATCTACTAGAATTGACTCAAAATATATTATCAGTACTTTCGCTTCATCACTATTGTAATTAAAGTGACACGTTTCTTCATATTTACTGAAAAGACTTTTCAATCTATCACCATAATTTTTGATGTTTTTTCTAAAATTTTGTTTGATATGAATTATTTGCGAAAGAAAATGTGAAGGCGGTCTTTTATCCATGAATTGTTCACTTAAATAGTCTTTTATCTTTTGCCAGTCTCTAAATTCTTTATATTGCGTTACCTCCTGCGCTTTTCCTTTTAATTTTGTCGCAAAAATCAAATCTGCCAAGTACTGTTTTTCTGATGCCTAAACAATTTTCATCATCACGTCGCAGTTTTTTTTTTTAAATGAAGAGAATTGGCATCCTCCAGGCCATCAAATGGATCAATTTGATTTAGTTCAAGGTGCTTTTATAAAATCTCAAAATCTTTGTAAAGAAAAGTAGTTGTTTTCGTTACATTTGTAGTACCGCGATTCAAAAAATAAAAAAAAAATACTTATTATCTTAGTCCACAACTTGAAGAAAACACGTCTCACAGAAAATATGGAAAAACTCACGTTTTCATCATCTGCTGGTTTTCCACGGCCTTTAACAGGAACTCAGGAACAGATCTTGATGAATTTCGGCAGAGTCTCTTCTCCTTGGGGTTCTGCTGCGTCTCCGCGCTCCTTCAAAACATCCCAATGATTTTTTTTCTAAGCTTCTTTGATGCGTCTCCGCGCTCCTTCAAATTGACTTCTTGGTTTTCTTCAACAGGAAAATGTTTCTGCTGCGTCTGGGCGCTCCTTGCAAAACACTTGGTAGTTTTTACCGCTGCCACCAATGTTATATCTGCTGGCACCAATGTTATAACTGAGCAATAATTATGATTGTAATGCACAGTTGACATTGTTGTTGTGGTTATTGTTGGCCTTTATCTACCCACTATTTGTCGTGAACTTACACCGTTGTTTATACAATTACAAGAAATAAAATAATGAAGACTTGCAACTTTCTTTTGATACTTCAAAACTTTTGACGACGTGAACAATATATGTGTGAATGTATAAGAATAATGTTTGGATGTCTTAGAAATGAATGTCTTGATATGAATGTCCCTTAACTACCCTACCTAAACCTTGTATAGTGCAATTTAAAATATGAGGGGGCGGGTACTCCTTGGGTAAACTTTGTCGCTCTTTCGGAGGATTCCCGAAGAGTCTCCTTGAACACAAACTTAAACACATGTGTTAAAATGATCACCAAGAAATGACGACAAGCTTTCCCATTTAATCTTATTCTTGGTAAATATAAATGAGCCTAGACAAACAATGAAAAAGGAACATTGAATGACCCTTGCCAAATTGAACATCCTGTCCCCACTAACCGATTTTTAAATTACATGTTCTAGAACTGATATTGCAGACTTATAGATAAGAATAAATATAATTTTAATAACATATAAATGTTGTTGGATTATAACACATTGTCTTCTCATATTGGTGCAATCTAAACATTTAATATTGTGCTAATATTAAGAAAAAGATGTACTTATATAGCCAATATTAGCCAATATAGATAATCCTTGTTATTGTCTAAATCTAGTAAGTCAACATGGAGTTTATATTTTCCTACAATATTTGTTTGGACCGTCACTGGAAAACCCGCTGTTCCCGAGATCCGCTTTTCCCCCAAAATCACTGCAAACAACTCGACTCCGATTATTCCATCCACTTTGCCTGGCTTATTGAAGTCCGTGTCTGCCAACGCAAGCCCCTCTATTTCGGGCATAACTCTTATATCCCCTTCACATTTCGGAAGCCGATCCGAAAGTTTCTCAACCACTAAGGCATCCACACGAAACCTTTTCTCCTTTTCAAAACGTGACGCAATGGTCAATGTTGCTGTTCCTCTCACTGATTGAGGACTCCCGCCCAATCCTTGCACTGAACTGTAACACTTCGAAATTTTCAAACCCATTTTTTACAACATTCCACCGTTAACAGATTCGCTTGACTGCCTGAGTCTAAAATGAATCTCGCTGTGCTGTTGGGGACTTCACTATTCGCCACATGAACTACCACTGTAGACAATAACAACGTAGAAGTTTGGAACCTCTTCACATCCGCACACAAGTTAACTTGAACTGATGAATCCCGAACGCCAACACCTCGAAGCTCCGACTCCGATGTCGATTCACTGGAACCAGAAGTATCTGCCTGCACTGGTTTTCCGGAATGTAATAAAACATGATGTTTTTTTGCACATATTGAACATGTTCTATCTGATGGGCAACTTCTAACAACATGATTCACCGATAAACAATTGAAACACCATCCATTGTCTCTCACTATTTCGTATCTTCTTGGAGCTGACCTAGATTTGAACTTGTCACATCTTCCCAGATAATGACTTGACTTTTTGCAATAGACGCACATCACTTTTTCATACCTGTTTTGACTCACAAAAAACAAGTTCGCTGGTGTCCTTGATCTGTTGTAAGCCTGCTGAGATGTAGAGGGTTTGTTCAGATGCAGCACTTTAGATTGTTCTTGAACAAACTCCACCAAATTCAAATAAGAGGGTATATCCGCACCCCTATGCCTCATCTCAAAAGCTCGCACTGTTCCACTATCCAGTTTAGAGAGACCCAAGTAAAGAAAAAGGAAATCTGATAAATCCGGTAACTCTAATTTCTTAAGAGCTGATACAGCCACATCAAACTGTTCCAGGAATGAGTTAAGATTTTTTTCCGATTCAAATCCTAGAGTTTTGAAGTCCATAAGCTGCTGTAAATAATTATTGGCCAGATAACGTTTATTCTCATATTTATCTGTCAAAGCTTTGTAGATAATTTCATAATTTTCTTCCGTTATGGACAGGCCAGCACACATTCCCAAAGCTGGACCCCGCAATCGCCCTACTAAATAATGCATTTTATCCAAGTTGGTCAGAGACTGATTTTCATGAATCATGCTTTTGAACAGAGAATGGAACGTTTCCCACTGACGAATTTCTTCTGAAAACTCCGGTAATTCAATTTTAGGCAACTGAGGTAACCTTGACTCTATTAACCCAGTGTTTGTACTAGGCGGATTTTCCGTTACCCTGGACTTAACTAATTGCTCTGCAGCCATTTGAATATGACAACAGAGTTCGTTGATTGTTGACAAACTTTGTAGTCTGGAGCAAAATCTTCTTTTATTTCAAACCCAATCATATTTATTTCATCCAAAACCGAAATTAAATCATCCCTGGTTGAAGTCAAGTTCAAGAACATTATTTCGAATTTTTCAACATCCGCCTCTGTCGTCAAAGTCTTCGTTGACTTGTACATTGAGTTAATAATTGCGAATAAACTCTCTTTCTTAGCTTTTAGCATTTCAAACTTCCTTTCGGCTGTAAATCCCATGATTGAATATGAACCAATACCAATTTAATAATTATATCGATCAAAGTTACTGACAATTAATAATAAATAATAAATAACGCAAATGTGAGGCCTTTCCCTGACTACGTTACTGACGATCGAACATGAAAAAACACTTTTTCAAGATATCAATAGGATACACTCTTAAAACCCGTCGTTTTAAGAATTCCGACAACACCGCTTGTTGCTAGCCGTTTCTACCTGGAATTATCAACAACAATAAAAAAAACTCCAATGCCGATAACGCTCTCAAATCGTCAATTCCGACCGCTAAGCAAAACCGAATTTAAACAATCGACGCTCGAGTCATGAACAAATACATCGACAAAATCCGCTCGATTAGGACCAAAATGTTACTTCGCTTCGCTGATTGTTAATAATTTTGTCGATACATCGGATACATGAACCGAACAATGATTGAATAAATTAATTCTTGAAAAAAACTTACCGATGGGCGGTTTCTTCAAAATCACCAAATGGAGGATAGGGGAAAAAAGGGTTGGAAGGAACACTCGAAATGCACTGAAGTTCTTGATTAAAATGATTAAAATGATAATCGCCCGGAACCGCCGATAATTCTACTGTGTTCTACCGATCTACGTATGTACTTCTGTACTGCTTCAGCGTTAGAGTTTTTTTCTGTAACTGGGAACCAATTGAGTGGTTGCCAGATTGTTCGCGGAAAAATCCTGGGCCAAAACAATATTGTATTTGCCAATATATACACAACATTGGATTATTATTGGCAATTGTTTGTGATAACGATGACAATGAATCAATATACGGCCAAGATTAAATCAGTATTTAGCCAAGATTTTGTGCTACTTGGGACTCGACCGGTAGATTTTAGACACCACACAATTTTCAAGAGTATTTTGATTGAAGTATACTGGCACTGCACATCGTTGACGTTGGAGCATGTGTGCATACTCTAACAGTGAATTTTCAAAGATGTTAGTTACAGCGTTAAGCAGATGTTGTCATTTAACATTTGCAATTGATGTTTTTTTTCTGAACATAGCTTTCTTTTAATGAAGCAACGGAGCAAATTTCACTAATAAGAATATAACAGCCAAGCATCGAGGGTTATACCTAAAATAGTATTTTAATATCCACCAGTCAGCTCAACAGTGATCTTGAAGCTCCAATTTGATTCCAAAAGTTTATAATTGAGTGTATGAAGAGGACGATATTGTGCAGCAGATTCCCATTAACATTGAAGATTCAACCCGAAAGTGTGAACAAAAAGATACTGTTGCTACGACTATCATTTTTATAGAAAAACCAGGAGCATCACGCTCCAATTATGTGATGTATCGATAATCATTGATGTGGTTACTATAATCGAAAACGTTATCTTGCAGCCTATTGTTATTCTGGCTACATGATGTGAAAAATTCACCATGAGCCAAAATCTCAATTTCCATTATCCGTACAATGCCGGATCAACTAACGAACAAACTTTTAATTCGCCGGTCCAATTTCAGATAATTAACTTTTCCAGACAAAGCATACCGCAACCTATTTCTCTTTGGCTAATTATTTGGTTAGCCATTTATCTCTCTTTTATTTTTTGCTTCGCACTAATTGCATTGGAAACTACTTTGTTTGATCCGGCTAAGTAATCGATTCAATACGTTATGTATATCTTCAGCTAAAACCGTACTGAATATGTTTATTGAACTGATATTTTTCCAGGTCAATCGTAATGCTTGATAATAGAAAATAATAACATCACTACATTATCCCAATTAAAAACGCATCCACATCAACATCATGAATTAGTGTCCTAAGTGTCCCAATGGTATTAAAACGATAAACTACGAGGTGCGATGGCTGTCATGTAGAACGGTCAATTAGGCTGAAAGAATTCAATCAGTCGGACACAAATCGGGCTTATAAATAACGATAAAGCTTGGTCGGTGGACAAAAACCAGAAAAGCATTATTTTGGCTCATAGATCACCTTCAAGTTTGCTTTGACCAAAAGCGATCAAGCTCTCTATTTTGATTGATAATGGTCATTTGATTGACTTGCAACTGGATTCTTCCAGAGATCATCGATCAGAATTAAACTCAATGTAGAGATCTCATCTGTTTTGTGTAAATCAATAGACATTAAACTTTTCTCGTTATGCATCGTTGGTGAACATTAGAAACAGCTATCATTGCAAAGTATGATAGCTCTCAGTAGCACCTGCTAATGATTGTTCCTCATCAATCATGAACATCCTGCTAATAATTTCATCAATTCTCTTGAGAACATCCTCAGTAGTATGCAACGTGATCTTTTTCAATCCAGCAGTGAAGATGTTTTCGTTTTCTTGATGCATATTACCAGAGCCGTCTATATTGTAACACAAGCCATGAAGTAATGACAAGTAATGACGTGGAACGTCGCATTAGCATTTTGGACCACCGTTGACGTTAATCGGTGGTCGAAATTTTGCATTGATTGAAGGTGTTTCCTTTAGGTGAGTTCGAGTTTCGCTCCGAGCGCGAAATTGTCCATTTAAGTGGGATTAATAAACTCGCCGTTTGCCGTTACCGTTAACGGTGACGTTTGACGTTCGAGATAAACATATGGACGCGCCTGCATACATTTATATCATGCCGTCTGCCGTTGGCGCACCGCTAGAGATCGTTCATCTCCATCTTTTGCCGTCCACCGTTTGCAGCTCAAGCCATAGGAAAATGGCTCAATAGGTTTTCGTTCCCATAATTCATATATTTATCATAAAATTTAGATTTGTACCAAAATATACTCGGGTCAGTCACCAAATCTCACTAAACTCAAACAAATTAACTTCAAAGTGAGTAAAAAAAAAATTTGAAAATTTTCGACGACAATCGACGGTATAAAAGTTTATAAATGCATTGGGCGACGGCAACGTTAGCGGCACCGGCGAACGTCAACCGTAGAGGCAGACGGCAATTTTATAAATCAACCTTTAAGCGCGTACAATTTTTGGCGCTCCGAGTATTCAGAGCGAATACTCGAACTCACCTTTTGAAAATTAAGGTATTTTACGATTACGAGTTACGGAAAATGTTCAATAAAACAGTAACTTGAAAGAATAACTTATGTATTACCTCAACACGTATGATGTTTATCAAATTATAACATAAGAATTAACATATAATACATATCCTAACCTAACAACAGTTTCATGATTCTTTGGGAGAAAATATTGATTCTAAACAATAAAACATCAAAACCGCCAGATTGGTAGATGGTTACAGATTTTGAAATTTGATTTTCTCAGTTTCTGGAGAACAGGAGTTGATAATTACTATTATTAAAACAGAGAAACCAAAAAGCAACATCTTCGTCACGCACCAAATTGTTTCTCCAAAGTCCTAAACGAAACAGCACTCGTTTTCTATGATTTTTCCACATAACATAGAAGCTGGTGCATATGTATGAGAAATTCAGGTTGAGGCATCAACTCATCCATTTTCTCTATTTAAATATGTATTTTTTTTCTTTAGTACCCACCCACTTACCATATTCTTAAATGTTTAGAACTCAGAAACCACATTTTTTCACTGAGCTTCTTTCTCATTCTCACATTCTCAAAATACAATTTCAAGTTGAATGAGGGGAATGTTTTGTGGTTGAATGAAAGCACCGAAAACTGAAAGCAGTTTTAAAACGTTGAATGCCTGGGTTACATTCAATTTTATTTCGAAGTGGAACTATCAAATTTTCGCTTGGCAAACGGGAATCATATGCTACCATCTACATATTATTCCCTTAGCATATGATTCCCGTACATAACTCACCTAAAGAAAGCACCTTCAATCAATGCAAAATGTCGACCACCGTTTAACGTCAACGGTGTTCCAAAATTGCGAAGTTGCAATTGTTGACTTCATGGCTTGTATCACAATATAGACGGCTCTGATATTACATATTGAGGTGATCTATCATGAAACACAGAAAGTAGTGTATTTGAGAATATGTAGCTCTGAGCGACTTCTCAAGTACTAAATATATATGAGTTAGATGTAAGAAGACTTTTGGACCTTCTTTACGTATCTCATACAACATGGATCTTCACCCTGGAAGACTGATTGAAGAAACTGAATATAAATGACAGGTTCCACCGGCTCCATTTTTTTCAAAGGTATTCCTATGGCCAAGACTCGCTTCAGTAACCTGTCCTCTTAACATTATACAGGGAAGTCAGAATTGAATGCGCATTTTGTCACGGTGGATAAAATATATGTAGTGGGATGATCCCTTTTTGTATACAAACTCTCAAAAAAATGTTAAATCAATCGATTTCATAACGACTGCTTGCGGTGTTGCGCTTTTTTGCATAAAATGGAACTAAGATGTTAGTACACCAGGGCAAAACAGGTCTTCATGATTGATGTTGAATGTGGTGCAGTTGTTATTGATTCTACCTACACATCCATATACTTTACATGTTTATCAGCATGATATTGAATGCACCTTGAATTGTAGAATAAGACTTTTTGTTTAATATTGAAAAAATATTCATTTGTATAGCACCATTTATCCATACCGTTGCAATTTTTTGTTGACTGCATTCTCAAGTTTCATTTAACTTTTTTCAGATATTGCAAGGGTATTATCATCAGCAAACATGAGTTCAAGATCTGGAAGATTTAGGTCATTGACAAACAGGACAAACAAAAAATGCAGAGCTTATATTGTTCTTTGGGGTGTGCCCGGGGGTGTGCCTGAACCTATTTCATGTTTTGGTGATGTTGTTTCCTGGACACTAATCAATATTTATTGTCTGCCTGACAGAAAGTAAATTGTTAGTGAAAGCGCTTTATTCCAATCACCTGAAGTGCCTCCTGTGAAAATTTCGGAAGAGTATCGACCAACTATAGCTGGTTATTTCTTTAAAACCACTACAGATTTCAGGCGATACTCATGCAGAATTCTCTTCTTGCATCCTTTCCTATACTTTGGAAGAGATCTTATCCGGTTGGGAAGTATGAAAATGTTAATTTCATCCACTTATGCCTGGATCATTGTGTGCACAAGATATTGCCATGTATCCAAGAAAGTTGTCATAAGATTAACAATAGAACATCAAGTACATGGATATAGATCATTTGAGTATCATGGATATGGATAGTAGATGGATAAAATCAGAAACAATGGCAACCACGATTCATGAAAGTTAGAATGCCATAATATCAACAAGCACCGTACACAAGTCCACCTCTCTTTCATCATTTATGTCGGATCAAAAAGTGCGTTTTCCAATCGTTAACAAACAACAAACTAGCTTTTGAGAAATATTACTCAGGTTAATTTTACCAGGAATGCTTGTTACGAATCAAAATAATTTTTTTAAAGGTCAGCTCGGATATTTTGAAAATCTCCAAGAAGATACTAGCGTGATTCAGAATTGAATCGGGTAATCAATTTTAACGTGTGAGATTTCCAGATAATACAGGGAACCGGACATTCAACATTGCTAACGCTAATCGCTTTGTTAGAGAGGACAATTTCTCTTATAAAAGTTATCAATAATTTAGCAAATTCAAGATAGGCGTCCATAACTTCAAGAGACTTGGTTCAGGAAATTACCGGGTTGGAGAACTCAAAGTCAAAGTCTCAAATCTTTGATCGATGGCTACATATGTTTCGCCCAGTTCAAGGACATCATCAGTCCTAACAACAAAAATATTATTGTGAAATGGTTGGATAAATATGAAAAAAAAAGAATACATACCACAAATGTGTTTGAAATGATCAAAAACATGATATGGAGAACATTATAAAACGTGCATATAAAAATGTCAAAATATATAAAAAGTGAACTGGTTAACATTGTTTGAACAAAACAAGAACCACAGAAACCTGCCTGTGACAACGACAAAAATGACTCAAGTCAACACTGTCAAAATCCCCTGTCAATACTGTCAATCAATCAGCTGATTTAGTGAACAATCTAATAGCGATTTCAGAGCGGTCTAGAGCGCTCTCAGATCGCTCTTTGACAGATCTCGACCAGATTTGCATTTTCGGTTAACGAAGTAGATAGCTCTCACTCGGGGCATTGATTTCGGTTATAACATGCGGTTGCTCCGAATCTTTAAGAAAGCGCTCTATGTTAATCTGCGATTCTTGGCAGATTTGGTGCATGATCCAGTAATTCTTATTCTGGAGTAAATATGTAGTGAATAATGCTGTATAAAACCAATAAAGTTTCCACTTCACATTAACTTCACCTAAATCGTGGATACGGGCCCCGACTTGCAAACATTAGATGAGATCATTATCCATAATTAACAATAAACTGCCCAGTCCAAAAGCCGAAGATTCAATCCAAACAAACATAATTTTTCTTAAAACTTCTTAGGTTGAGTTTTCATGTCAAATAACATTTAACTCAAAAAAAATCCCGCCTTTTTTTTTGAAGACAGCCATATTGCACAGACTCCTCCGAGAGGGCTCTCGATCGGAGTTAGATCAATCGCTGACAGAGCATCATCTCTCGCGGAGCAGTTTCAGAGCAGTAATTCGAAATCGCTATAATAATCAACCGAGTAATCAACAATATTATCAAAGATCAAATAAGGCTCAAAGTTGGAGACTTCATTAACGCAACACAATACCGGACTCCTCTTCACTCTTGTTATTTCCATTTCTTCCTGAAGGTCCAATTTCCTGCCCTTTGAACACTCATGTAGATCATTGAACAAACATGTAGAACAACGTTGTTCTACATGAGTGTTCAAAGGTGCTGTATCGAAGAGACGAAGGCTAGAGTCGAGCGTTTCGCTCCTTCATCTACAAACTATAGATGCCTCTTATCATGCTACGACAGCATAGATACGAATCCGGAATTCACACCGGTCACTGGTGAAGACATTCCTTCCTGCGAAAACTCCTTAAGATCTTTTGTGATTGAGGCTATTTTCACGCATGCTTCTTGGACTTCCAATTAGATGGAAATACATGTCAAAAACCCAAAACAAAACCTTTTTTTTTTCCTTAACCATATCCTCACTCACGATTAAACAAATATCGGCATTGTTCCAGAGAAAATGTGCGTTGTTGAATTATTATGGCAAAAGGTATATTATTTTCTCGAGTACAAACATACAAATAAAAGTACAGCAATGATGGTGGGCTCCTTGGTGGGCACCATATCCACAATCAGCTCTGTTTTACGCAGTGATTTGTTATACCTTTGATTATACCAATCGGTCATTTTCCATTGCAATAAAACAAATGAAAGGCAAGTTGATTAGCAAAATATTCATGAAAATCACAGGAGTTATTCAATCCATGAACAAATATTATCCATCATAACCCATCAACGCTGTTATCCGGATAATCATCAACCATAACTCATGGACGATCTGTAAAAGATCTCACCATAGATTCCTGATGTCACGATTAGCAAATTTAAAGCATCTTACCTTATTCCAAGACTGCTCCGTTTTCTAGATAGGATTAGTCAGCGTCAGAAATATACCGTCTTTTTACAAAATCGAAAAACTGTCATAAACAAGCATGTGTCGGAGACTGAATGGAATGTTGCATTTTTCGAGAAGAAACTTATTCATTGCAGATTGAAATGTATGCATTCTTGCTTTGGAATTGATTGTCAAAACTGATCAAAATATTGATTTCTTTAAGATGCACTGCTAGATATCAAAATTGCAACAAACATTCCTTTCTCATAAGACCAATCTATTGAGTGGACTCGAATGAATAAATTGTTGAATTAAGCTTTAATATTGTGCATCATGTAAACTTCAATTGCACCTGCATATATTAGCCCAATTTCCAATTTGAAGCTCAGCTCAGAATTATATTGAAAACAGTTTGTCAGGAAAAACTTCAAAAAAGTTTAGAATTTTTGTATGCATCACTGGAACTCAAATTGGAAAATAAATCACATGTTTTCTGAGCTGTCTTGTCACTTTCTAACTCGTAAAGATAAAAATGCTTGGATTTTTTATTTGAAATCCGATTGTTACCGACAACGGTTCGGTACCCAATACAAATCATTTCAAAATAATGTTTCACCTACTTTACCTGTTGTCAAACCACTGTGCTTCAAATTTGATATTTATTAACACATCAAACCGTTTTTCCGCGATACGGCTGCTATCTCTCATATAAAAACAAACGTTATGCGTCTGACGCCGACTCTACATGGTGACAAAGTTAAAATAAAAATAAAACAAAATTTGTGAACATTTTTCAACGTATTACTTTGAAAATTGACACACGTGAGTTTTTTGGGATGCTAAATCTGAATATGAACACATTTTCATTGTCTTCCTTAAAGGGCGCTGCACACTGCACTACTGATGGTTTAAAATGTCCATAACTTTTTTCTCGGTGTAATTTTCACTTTTTTCATGATTTTCTATGTATTTTCTAGTGAAATATGTATTGTGCTCTTATTATAGAACCCGAGAGCAAGGTGTTTCCAAGATATTCAGTTTTCTAGTATCCGATGTACCGGAATATTACTTACAACTACTGAAAAATACTGTTGTTATCTTCAAGGCTGAAATTTGGTCAGTGAAAGTAGTATTTGAATTTTATAGGTTGAGAAAGCTTAAAGCGGCAAAAAATCATGACAAAATTAAAATAATAATATCGGACCTCCAGCCACACTCTTACATTCGATGAATCAGGTGTTGTGTGAATATCGTGAAATATTTTGAACGATCAATGAGCTTATTCAGTGAAACTTAGATATAGATATTTTTTGACATTTTTTATGACGTACCACATACCAATAACACACAGACTAAATGTCAGTGCAATTGCAAGGAAACTAAAAAAGTTATGCGTCTTCAAAAATCAAAATATTTCGATCGATCGACGGAGAGAATGATGTGACCGGATCTGTACCGTTAAACGGACCAAGTAGCGACACGCGTATTGTAAGTTTCCAAAAAGAATACTGCATTTGTTTGTTTGAGATTGTTTTCTTGGATAGTTCTGTTAGGTATTTGTTTATGATAACACCGGTTCGACACGACAGATTCAGTAACGTCACCACTGCTTACTTGGAAGCGTGACGCGTTTTGATTTTGCAACTTAAACTAAAAAAATTATTTACATATGAAAAACGGCCTATGAAAATAATAAAATTTTGCAACATGTACTAGATTCAATATGCCTTTTCAGTTGAAAACAAAATCTTGACGAGCCCATTCACGGCTGAAATGAATGATATCATGTTTTAATAACCGTAAGAACTTTAAGGGTAAGGCTTGATGAAATATTCACTACAGACAATTTACCAACATCTACATATTTGTATAAGAAATTTGCAACAAGTTCAAATTATGAGTCCTTATAAAATAATAGCAATCACATTGGATATAGATTTGAATCATTAGCTATAATTTTCTCGACTGATTCTCCGCAAGACTCACTTGAATCCAGTTATTTGAAAGTATCTTCTAAAAAGTCTTAGTGCAAAACCGGTTAAATCAACTTTTTCATAGCAAACCCAGCAACATCTATTAAATGGCGGGATTTTCCAGTAAACACGTTTTTGCCTTGTAAAATGGACGCTGCAGCGCTGCGAAGGTAGAATATATCGTTGTTAGAGGTGCAATGTGCACCTGAAAGACGTCTGGAAAATATACTATATCAGGGAAAAACAAATGTTAAAAAGACTGTTACCAAGCTGTAGAAAGGCGGTCGAACTGAGAATTAGTCGGGGAACGCCGGGCACTATAAATGGTTTGGTTCAAATATAATTGGATCACGATTGTGATATTCATTCCAATGTTTCTAACTATCTTCAACATAGGTATTTGACAAACTTGAGTTTATCGAGAGCTGGAAGCTTTTTCTGGAGATTGTCAAAAGTAGGGTCCGATTTGAGTGAGCAGCTGGTCAAATCAATAATTGGCTTTCCATTAGCTATTTGCTTATTCTATCTCTGGGGTGATTGATCCATAGAAAACAGGAGTTTGAAGTGTGAAACTAGGTTTTCATTGAAGAGTTCATCTTACTCTTTGACGCCGTGGATCTAGACAATACATATTCACCCCAGTGTTGTCGGCAAGCATAGATAGGAAAAGGTCCCCATTAACATGAAAACAAAATGAGACCTACTGATCGGACTAAATAAATGAACAATAATAGACTTACCCGTGGGCACTCCGCCCAATAGCACAGGCTGAATTTTATCAGCCTCCCATCATTGTCATAATTTATCAATATATCATTATCATCATCAATATCATTACTATCATCATAAGCGATACTTCAACGAATAGCTAGTGTCACCCAAAATCAGTAGAGGCTTCCCCAGACGCTGAACTGCCGCTTAACAGTCAGCATCTCAGCAAAGTAAGCGAGGGGAGATCTCTCATGACTCTCGAGGCTTATTCGTGCCAATATGAAAGATCCTGAAATAACGCCCCACATTCAATCAAAGGCAGAATCACATCCCTTTGGCTAACCAGGTCATACAGTCCTCATCTACTATCGCATAATAACACGTGGGCCCCCCTCAACCCCAAAAAAAACCTATCAACCTTTTTTAACGACATCCAAAAATCACGACAGTACGAACACTGTCCTTCATCCAGTTAGCAGAATACTCTAACCTCGTATTTGTTCTCATGCTCTGGATCCGTCTCTTGCTTTACCGACGTGAGAAAAATAAAGAATTATACAGAAAATTTAAATTCCCCTGTTTTTTTACACCTTATTTTATAATAATTATCATAATAAGAAACTATTCTACAGAAGTGATGTGCATTGAATCCTTAATGGCTGAAAGATGTTCACAAAATGTCATCCTTCTGTTGAATTGGATAGAATTTAAAATCTCAATTATTGGTATCAAACTTTGCTATCCTATTGAATTATCAGGATTCTGATAATTCTCGTATATATATAAAAATTATACATAGGTAGTATGTGTCCCGACATCCCATCAATAATCTGGTCGAGAGATCTATGAAGATCTATGAAGATCTATGAAGAGTCCGAAATTGGAAAAATGAGATGATCATCGCCTGAGTGAAATAATATTCTGATAAAGTGTTTAATACTTGCGACGGAATGCACCATTGTAGCGCCCAGTTTATTACAAAAACTTTGAAACAGACTGATTTATTACCAAAAACTTCAACAGGGAAACGTTACGTTCCTATTGTATCTGAGAGTATACAACACGTTCATAAATTGTCAGACTACTTCTTTCTCTAGTGATAATTATTATTTTTATCATATAATAATGATCCAGGTTTTTTTGCTGTCCCCGTTTTTTTTTTCAGCACAACTTTATATGGATTCTCATTTCCATTTCATGTTCTGCGAAGGGATGTGGCTTTCGAGATAATGTATAGTCGCACACTGACAAAATAGGGCCAGTGACCTTTCGAGTTATGAATCAGCATAAATAAATATGAAAAGTTGATTATAGTTTCTCTCACTTTGATTTTACTTTTGACAAGTGAAAGTATAAAGCTTTATCATAAACATCAAATTGATAAATCTTAGAGTTCACGAACTTTCAAAAAGAATAATTCTGTCGCTTGAACTATTCTGCCAATGACTTACACAGAGTACATCCATGTTAATGTTTTATTCATAGTCATCGATGCACTCTGGGACAAAAGCAATCAGCCATCTCTGAGGCCATGGAGAAAACTAGCTGAGATCAGAAAGACTATTATAAACGAGTCTCCAAGGCTAAGGCTGGACATAATTTAGAGAGCGTTGCAAGTTCTCTTTCACTCGACACAATCATGAATAATTCAATATAGTGGCTTTGTATTGACTTCAAATTTCAGTTTTCTCTTCAAATATATTTTTCAATTTGTTTGCAATTAGGAAAGTGTGGAACTTCAGTACTATTTACATAAAATTGATTATGCGTCTCTTTGTACCTGTACTTCACTTTGAATCTATTGATTAATTATGCTGTGATAAAAAAAACAATGCTTATTTATAAATAAAATAAAATAACGTTAATTTGGGTCAATTCAGGTCAAACAATATCGAGAAAAAAAAATATTGCAATTGGTCTTATAATTTATTCACCAGTCCGGGCACGGAAAAAGTAAATCAATTGCGACTTTCTTGAGTTCCCAACGCTAAAGATTCGATCAACATAAACAAAATATAAAGAAATTGTTACATTCACCGAGCAGTCCTCAGGGCAGAGTAACGCATTAGATACCTCAAAACTCCACAGCCATGTGTTTGACGTGAAGTTTATTGGCTTTATTATCATAATATAATAAGTTTAACTTTATTTTGTGATAATGGGCATTTTACATCACACGTTTTTTTTTTAATATAGTCAACATCATTAGTAAAAAGATAAACCTTTTATTATTGCCATACAAAAATACTCTGATAATGTTTGATGGTAAGGGTAGGTCGAGGTAGAGAAGAGTACCGCATATTTCCAAAACACCCACAAAGATTAATAAATTATCTGAAAAAATCGTCATTGTGGTCTAGACTTTCAGAACCCTGCATAAAACAAAGAAATTCATTCGAATTATTATCTCTGTACAAGGGCATAGAAAAAGTGGTTGAAATATTGATGTCTAGTCTCAAGACACCCTGTGTATCAAGCATTTTCTCTTGTTCAACTATTATGTATCACTCACATGGACTTGATAAAGTGAGCTGGTTGACTGGTCTGATTTGATAAATGAGCAGTGAGAATCGGAAAATTAATTTTTCCACAATACCCTGAGATCATCCAACTGTCATTTTGTTAAAATTGAAGTGGAATATTCGTATAAGGTGAGTTTCAGATTTTATAAAAAACGATTTATCTTGCATCATGACATTTGATAGTGTTTATGCGGCCATTTCTTTGTATTATGACAAAAATCAAACTTCAAACAATATTTTCTCTTTTTGAAAGGCATCCGGAGAAAGAGATATTTATTCTTGGGGTACTTCATTATTGATTAACAGAAAACTGATCGCGATCAAAGATTTTCTTTCAAAATAGAAATTATGGGTCACGATTCCAAGGCATCATTACTGTCGCAATGCGGACTTCCATTTCTAGCAAACTGGAATTGATGACACCATTTTATCACTGGCAGGCAAAATTGCTAATTCAAAAAGGGTATATTGGGATATTGAAAAGATATTTATTACTAGACTCAGAAATCGTTCGTTATTCTGTTCGCTGAAGAAAAAATGAAGAGTCATAAAACTCCGATTTTGAAGGTGAAATAAGACTTTCAGATCGATCTCACTAACAGTTCAAAAGAAAATTAATTTGGCAGGTACCCCTGCCTATGGTAATCACACAATGTATTTGGTTCAAGAAATGTTTTATTAATTCATTCATTTCATAGAGCTTTAGGATAAACTGCCGTAATCAGTGTCATCAATAACATATTGCTGGTTGTAATTACTTTTATCATATAAAAATCTTCTTTTTGTATATTCACGAGCTCCCGGCGCTTCGACTTTTTGTATTCAGCAAGGTACTCCCTATTTATATTGAAGAAACCCTCTCCAAGCAAAAACGGTTCTCGAGTTTTTATGCACATTTTTTTCAATTCATTGTTAATCTAGTCGTTAGCAAATTAGCAGTAAGCACTGGCCAATTTGCACAATAAAAAAAGTAAGCTCCAAACGATGGAGATCCCCTTGCTGTAACTGGTCACCTTGATCACAAACTGAATGAGGTTAAAAGAAATAGAGCTTTTGAGAAAAACAAATGAAATAATGGATCAAAATTTCAATCCTCGTTTGTTTAAATAATGAGGGCTAGTTATTGCAGATTAAAAATAACTGCTTATCTGTGTTATGTGCCTCAACTTGGTAAGGTACCTGTGTATCAATTGCACCTCAATGCATCTGTTGATTAATCGTCAAAATAGTCCCAAAAGAATAGACACTTCGGCAACAGAGCTAGCAAATTCTGCAAATCATCCGAATCATATGGACAGTTGCAATGCGGGAAATGAAAATGAAAAAAATCTCAGAGAAAACACGGGAATCGAAGAAATCACCTCAGGTAGAATTAAACGAATATCGTTTCGGAGAACTGCAACTGAGTAAACGGACTTGTTATCTGGGATATGCGATATATTTGGTGAGATATCACTCCAGACAAACATAGATAGACAAATTTTCGTCGAGGATTTTGACTGAACTTCAATATTTTTCCACTATAGTAACACTTGGCCAGATTCAATTTATTTATTGAAAGTCACTACAGCACAACCAGAAATATTCATAATCGCAATCGCAGCCTATTTATGTCTTACGATCCATATTTTTCGGCCAATCAATAACTAACTCAACTGAACTGAACTCTTCGAACATTGAACCACTTGAACAAGCATAACGCCCCGAATGTACACGATTTGTTTGAGTCGATAACATTTTGTTTTTGTTTATATTTATGTAATGTTATTTTGACACATTTGTGATAAGATCTCTACAATCCAAACGTCCATGAAGAAGCTCCACAAAAAACACAGCACTTTTTTGGTATAATTGCCACACTCAATCCTCTTCTCGAGCACAAATAAATCATTTTCAACTGGAAAATGATAACAACCGCCACTTTGAAGCATCTATTAATGTCATGGCAACGCATCTCAAATAGCTCTATTGATTCCTAACGTTGTCGTTTGTGAGAAAAATTCCTTCTATTAGCTTTTTAGTGTAAAACATCAAGGAAAATCGTTCGATTATTTAACGACAAGTAGTAATAACTATAAAAAAAGGCCACACTCTCCTTGAATATTGAAGAGAAATACATTTATTTAATGATAGTGAACTTCAAGTCATTGTTATTGAATTGGTGACAGAAAATCTGGTGAAAGGTATTCCAAGGAAGGAAATATGGCAAAGCAGAAGTTTGCTTTTCCCCATTTCCCCCATGTTCACATCGACATGTTCGACTCACACAATATTGTTTGTTTATGCTTCTAGTGGTTCAATATTATAACACTAAACTTATATATCCCAGGCTCCTTCGCCGAAAATGTTGGAATACCCCTGATCTTTCGAGAACTATCCATAAGCTTCCACCGCGTTCGCGCACTAACATAGTAGCTTTGCAGGGCAAATATGGGCGACACAATGATGTTTCGTCACATTGCCACCATCTCAAAACATTTCATCCCGAAATGTCTTTATGTCGGTATCGGCATCTGTTCCCAAACCTGCAGCGGAATGTACGATGAAAATAGCAGTCGGTTTTATATTCTATTTATATAGTTTGATGAGAACATTGCATTTTCATTGCAAAATTAGATTCTTTGGTTTGTCCTTCTCAAAGAATAGCCAGGATGTCGATGCCACTCCCCTTGAAGATCACCTTCTCACTACACGCCAGTCCACGCGGTCATTGGTCATCTTCGGAATGGCCAATTGAGGCAGTTCATGTGACATCATCGAGTTTCGAAGATGATTGGGGGCGCTCCAGACATCACAGTATGATGTGCTTCAGATCTAGATCTTCCTCCTGGTCCCCGCGAAGCACCTTGGACTGCCAGGAATCACCCACCACAGCTGTCCTGCAAACGGTCGCTTTCTTTTCCTCGGCTTTGTCATAGAGCTCTGGTCTCCTGAACAAGCCATCAAAGTTCTTGAGGCTTGATTTTGCTCGATGATCCTTGTTTTCTCATGCCAACGCGGGTGCCCGTATCTTCTTTATACAGCGGCTAGGAATATGCCCAGGTTCTCCACAGTGTCAACACGACGACTGTCCTCACATTTGCATCGAAGTTGTCCTTCTCCGGAATATCCTGTTTCCCCATCCTTAGCATGCGCACAGAAAGCTTGCAGCACTACTTCGCCGCTTCGAGTTCCAACGCTTTGACCTGCGCATCCACCAGATTGTCAGGATGATGAAGAATCAAGGACATCCTTATCTACTGGTCCCGCAGTTCATACAAAAAGGCCTGAACTGCAATCCTCTCCGTAACGTTCTCTGGCGTGGTTGGATAAGCCAGTCGTGCGAGGCAAGCTACATCAGCATGAAACTCTTGCAGGCTCTTGTTGGTCTTCTGAGAGTGGTTCTTTAGCCGAGAATGGTAGACGTGCTCCAAGTGAGTTTGTCCATATCGCATCTCCTGATGCTTGACCAGAACATCGTAGGCTTCTGCAGGATTTCCGTTGCCTCCTACTTTATTACTATTCTTGATAGTATAGTTTTTTTGGCTGATTTAAGTCAGTGCGTTTCACTGTTCCTCAACTAGTTATGGGCCCAGGTCACACTCCTGAAAAGTAATCTGATCAAGAAATTTTGAAATTCCAAGCGAATTTCGGAAAACTTTGAGGTGCAACGAATTGGCCCAGGTGGAAGAGGCAAATTGAGCTACTTTTGAAAATGCACGATGTCTTGGATGTTGTAAAAGGCGAGAAAAATAAGCCTATTGTTCCAGCTAAAGGTTCTGCAGATGCTTTGGTAGCTACTTACGCTGCTGAACTGAAGGTGTTCTATAAAAGTGATGCTTTGGCTCAATTGATATACTTATAGGTGGCCTGAATGATTCCAATATTGACCTGACCGCTACCTGTGCTAGTTCTAAAGATATTTGGGACAAGTTGGTTGCCATTATGAACGGAGTTCTGGACAAAGACTGGATAGACTCATGGAACAATTTTCCAGTTAGGAAAGGAGTGATTTTGAAGATGTCACACAAATAGTCAAACTACAGAAAAATTTTCAAGAAATGGATGAGGAACTGTGAGAAATTGTTGGTACTGAATTACCTGAGTTGTTACGGATGAGTAGAGTTATGTCTACTTTACCTGCGGATTTTTTTGAATTTGAAAGCGTTTGGGAATCCGTTCTCATCAAAGAAAGACATGAATTTTCCTGATGTTCCAAACATTTTTCTCGACATTTCCTCACCTAGATCGTCTTATTATAGCACTACAAACGACGCACAAAACTTGCTAAATAGACGAATTATAACTGAATCTTACAGAAAGTCAAAGAGATGATTGGCAGCCAAATTGAAATGTAGATACTTCAAAAAAAGTGTGCCGAGCTCAGACAGAAAACCAGGTCGGTACCTCATGAGTTTCTGAGTGAAGGTCATGAAAATATTAAGTATTAGGAGTAGTACTTTTCGGACAGTTACAAGAAGACGTTTTGCTCATTTTTGCAGTCATCACACAAGAGTTTGGATGGATCGACTAATATGGAGGACGTTATAAGGGAGACACCACAATACAAAGATAAATCATATCAGAATGCACGTTTTACCAAATACATCAAGTCATCCATTCCATGTGATAATTTGTTCATCGATAAATCGCGCATGGAATGCCCAGCAAAATCACGGGCCTTCACTGTTGAATAATATTCACTTGGATTGATGTTTTTTGATCAACTTCCCTCATTCGTTATTTATGAAAATCGATCATTGGTCGAAAGAAAATTGCACAAGGAATTGGAAAAATATAGGTTGCCCACCTTCCTTTGGGTACAACTATAAGGTTGCCAGGTACAAACAGGTGGACAGGCGTTGAAAATATACCCTCATCTGTTATTCGATCGACTTTTTTTTTAAATAAAGCTTATGTAATTCCCTATCGAACAGTATAAGGTTGCCTGATCAAAAGTGTGTCCCGTCCATGGTTGCCTAATGTCAAAGTTAAATTTTAATTTTTGATTTCTTCAAATAACTTTTGAAATAATGAAGTTATTTGGTTGATATTTGGTATATAAGAGTGGTTGGACACGCAAAATTCAAATCTTGCCTTGGTATGGTTCTTACTAGTAGGGAGCGCCACTTATACACCTTTTCACTCTTTCAAACACCCGTATATTCTTTTTAAATTGAACAAGTGTTTTCTCCGTCCTTTTTACACAAAAAAAGGTTCACTGTGTAGAAGTGGTTGGGAGTAAACTTTTTGAAGATATTTACACTTAAAGTAAAGCATGCAATGTGGTTTTCAATGGCAAATTTTGAAAATAAACATGAGGGGCTTTGAAAACGGCGTTATCATGGTGATTTTGACAGTTTGATTTAATGTTCAATGTTTCTTTATAAAAAAAAAATAATTTTATATTTTTTTAAACTTTTATCATTTTTGTATAATTTTTTTATTTTTTGAATTTTTTCTTGTTTTTTTTTTAATAAGAAACATTGAATATTGAGTCACCTCTCAAAATTACCATGACATCGGCGTTTTCAAAGCCACCTATTAGTACGATATACGGTATAAGAAATATACAGGATGCTACAAATTCGAGGCCAAGTACGGGCATTTCGAAAACCGTAATAGATACAATAAACTCATTCAAATGGGGACAAAGTTGTGTATTTTGATACTCAACAAAATGCCGTTTTTGAAAGCCAAGAAATTCCGACTACGTCTGAAATATTCCAAAAAAAACGACATTTTTCAAAATCGTTTTAATTTTTTTTCTGACCATTCTCTTATTCTCATGCAGATCATGGAGTAACTGCAAACCCACTATTTCCTTTAATTTTGATCAATTGCCTTTGAGGTGTCAAAAATCAAATCCAAAAAATCCAGGGCCGTATTTATAAAAAACAATGTTGATGATAGCTGCTCATAGACGAAACGTCCGTTCTTCAATTTGATGACGCTTTCTTGTAAAGGGCAAAAAGCGGCAGTGAAAAAGTTCAATTTATTTCAAAAAATGCTTTCAAATGAGGTCAGAAAAAAATGAAAACGATTTTGAAAAATTTCACTTTTTTCGGATAATTTCGGACGTAGTCGGAATTTCTTGACTTTCAAAACGGCATTTTGTTAAGCACCAAAATACGCAACTTGGCCCCCATTTGAATGAATTTGTATCTATTACGGTTTTCGAGATCCCCATAGTTAGCCTCGAATCTGTAGCACCCTGTATATTTCTAATACCGTATCTCCAACTGATCGGTGGCTCTGAAAACGCCGATGGTAATTTTGAGAAGTGACTTGATATTCAATGAATCTTATTAAAAAAAAAAAACAAGAAAAATGGAAAAAATAATACAAAAATGATAAAAAAAGTTTTAAAAAATTAAAAAATAAGATTATTTTTTTTATCAAGAAACATTGAATATTAAATCAAACTGTCAAAATTACCGTGATAACGCCGTTTTCAATGCCCCTCATGTTTATTTTAAAAATTTGCCATTGAAAACCACATTGCATGCTTTACTTTAAGTGTAAATATCTTGAGAATGGTTACTCCCAGCCACCTCTACAAAGTATACCTTTTTTGTGTAAAAAGGACGGAGAAAACACTTTTTCATTTTAAAAAGAATGTACGGGACTGTACCAAAAAGTTTTGACTATTTGAATGAGTGAAAAATGTATAAGTGGCGCCCCCTTCTAATAAGAATCATACCAAAAAGAATTGAATTTTGCGTGTGCAACCACCCTTATATACCAAATCTCAACCAAATAACTTCATTATTTTAAAAGTTATCTGAAAAAATCAAAAATTAGAATTCAACTTTGACAATAGGCAACCATGGATAGAACACGCTTTTGATCAGGCAACCCTATACTGTTGAATAGGGAATTGAATAAGCTTTCTTTAAAAAAAAAACAATTAAATAACAGATGAGGGTATATTTAGGACGCCTGTCCACCTGTTTGTACCTGGCAACCTCATAGTTGTACCCAAAGGAAAGTAGGCAACCTATATTTTCCCAATTCCTTGTGCAATTTTCTTTCGACTAATGATCGATTTTCATCAATAACAAATGAGGGCAGTTGATGAAAAAAAAACAATCCAAGTAAATATTAATCAACAGTGAAGGCCCGTGATTTTGCCAGGCAACCCATGCGCGATTTATCGATGAACAAATTATCTAACATATAATCTTTATCATAATCAAATAACAGATGAGGGTAGATATTTCTAATACCGGATCTCGTACTATATCATTCCTGTTGATATGACAGCGTGTGAAATTCAACGTCGTCAAAAAGATGGTATAATAGCTAACTTTGAAGATCTTCTGTACCTCATTATATCGTCTTAGTTTGAAGAAGTCAACTTTTGCGGGTATGTATTGATTAAGCAACAAATATGAAAAAAAAAGTTACACACTGTCATATCAACAGGAATAACAACAAAAGCTTGAAACTCGGCAGTTGTAATCAGGGTCAAACGGCCTTCAAAAAACCCCTCTTTACATTTGATTTTTTCATTCAAATGGCGCTCAGCTGTCATTTTGACATTTTCAGCTGTCTCTGAAAAAAAAAAAAAAAAATGATCAAAACGGCAAAAAGAAAAACCTTGAAAATACGTTCAAGTTTCTGAAATGGTCACTAGGGGGCGTAACAACAATCACCAGGTAGAAAAATAGGATTTTAATTGAATTTTGCCAAATGAAAATATATCGATGATATTATTTTCATATTTACTGACTATTTACCTACACTTTTTGTCTAAATCAAATGTAATGGTATATTCGTTTTCATATATTTTGAAAAGAGATTCATGTTTCTTTTAAAAAATTGAAAAAAAAACAAAAGATTCAATGATTTTTTTGATCATTTTTTTCCTTTTTTTGTTTTTCTTCTTTTTAATAGTAAAATGTATACCCTTTCAGAATATATAAAAATGAATACACCGTCACATTTGAATTTTTTGGAAAAAACTCAAAAGTATCCTACCATCACAAATTATTATGCTCTTTCATATGAGCTCAAGTATGTTAAAATCAGTCAAGCGAAACGGAAGAAATCTTCGTTTGTTTAAAAAAATAATTGAATTTCCCCCACCACTTTATTTTGATAGATAGAAAAAATCGTTCTGACAAAAAGTGTTGGTAAATACTCAGTAAATATGACAATATCATCATCAATATATTTTCATTGGCAAAATTCTATGAAAATCCTATTTTCCACTTGGTATTTATTGTCACGCACCCTTGCGACCATTCTAGAAACTTGAAAAGATTTTCCATGTTTTTCTCATGGCCGTCTTAGTAATAATTTTTTTTCACCGCAAGCTTCTATGATGGCTGGTTTCCCAAATAGAGTACCTTGCATTCTTAGTTGCCCACCCTGTACTTCTACGACAAACTAAAACTAAAACTATAGAAACAAATGATAAGTGAATTGATCTGCTCCTATGTCCGACAAAGTTTTGGTCTGACTACTGTTCGTGTGTATACTCTTGGCTTGTTTCACCATGGACATCCGTCAAGGAACAACTTGTTATTTAAGTATGTCTAAGGGGGGTGAGCTTCTCTGTGACGTAACGTTGGCGTGTCTACGTGATATTGTACAGTACATGCAAAGAAAGCACACACAGTGAGAGGTTCACCACAGTTTTCAAAATAATGGGTCGATTTGAGCGTGGGAGCGACTAAACAGTCAGTCCATTATTTCTCAGAAACACTATCAAAAACACATAAGTCATGGATCAAACGGTTCTGAGTAATTGGTGATGCCTTTGCAATAGGAAAAATCACATATATCGCTATCCAATTGTTTCATGAACCAGGGTGTTGAGATTTTCATTAAAAAAACGATTCTTCATTTCTTGGCTAAACCGGATATCATATTTTAATCAAACTTGATAAACAAATACGTAGAAATCGTTCATGTTTAAAAGAGGTCCTTGTATATAACGTAAACATTTAAAATTCGAAGTCTATTTTCATAGGTCTCAACACATACAGGGTTTTCGGTAAGTATATTTCATAGTTTCGGAAGCATATAGGGGAGGTCAAAATAACCCTAGTTTGTCATGAAACTATTTTTTTCTAAAGTGCCTCCTAACGGAGATACAGAGCCCTAAAAGGGTACCTATCGATTTCATTTTTAAGCTCTAACTTTTGAACCGGCTTGTGAAATTTGATGAGATTGTATGTTGTGTAGGCCATGAAGACTCTTGAAACCATAGCAAAATCAATATTTTAAATTGTAGGGGGAACCAGAAACGGACTTGCTACCAAACATTTTGGGCCCAATTTTTGACAGGTGTCATTTTGCAAAGCTGAAAACCACTTTTTCAAATACTCTGACCTTTTCTCAACAAAAAAAGTGCTTTTCTTTTTTTCCCATAAAACCAACCGTTTTCGAGAAAAATACGTTTTTGTTTTACACCTTATTGCAATAATACACTGAAATACTACGGCGAGACACTAGTTGTTGTTATTGATGGTATTGAAAAACTTTTTGATACTCTTAGAGTGATTGACTGTACTAGAACTAAAAATGTGAAGAAAAAAAGTTAAAAAGAAAAAAGTTTTTTTTAATTTTGATTTTTTTTTGATTTTTTACCTATTTTAGTACAGTCAATCCCTCTAAGAGTATCAAAGACTTTTTCAATACCAACAATAACAACTACTGGTGTCTCGCCGTAGTATTTTATTGTATTATTGCAATAAGGTGTAAAACAAGAACCTATTTTTCTCGGAAAAAAAGAAAAGTACCTTTTCTGTTGAGAAAAGGTCAGAATAATTTAAAAAGTAGTTTTCAGCTCTGTAAAATGACACCTGTCAAAAATTGGGCTCAAAAGGTTTGATGACAAGTCCGTTCCTGGTTCCCTCTACAATTTCAAGTATCGACTTTACTATGGTTTCATGAGCCTTTATGGCCTGCACAACATACTAAGATTTCATAAAATTATACAGGCCGGTTGAAAAGTTAGAGCTAAAAATGAAATCAATGGGTACCCCTGTAGGGCTCTGTATCTCCGTTAGGAGGCACTTAAGAAGAAAACGTTTGACAAACTACTTAGCAGCGCCGTCTCCACCGGATTCACCGCCGGGTGCGATTTGTATCTACCACCAACAGCGCTGAGGGTTCTGGATTAAAATGTTGGAGGGGGGGAAATATATATCATGTTAGATAAACATCTGAAAATGCGCCGCAGGCAAAAAATTTTGAAATGCTCATTCACTATTTCATCAGACCACGTAATTTTTCGGCAATCAAAAATGAATAAATTATGTATAGAATAGACCACCCTGTATATTATTATTTTTTTTGATTCCTTGACTGATTCTTATCACTTTTGCTTCATATACTTCTATCGCTACCTATCGGCAGCGGTTTTCGAGATATAGATTAATTCATAATATTTTTGTCGCATCACACATCAGTGGATTGAGTTCAATAATTTAGTACTTGAAAACGGCGGAGAGTTGAAATTGCTATGCCGACTAGAGGAAGGTAGGTTTATATGGTTCCAATGGAGAAACCCATCTGAAAATATACAGGGATGCTTCAAATTTATTAATCTTTTTCCTTCAAACAAAAATGATAAAAAATCAATTTTTTCAAATGGAACCCCCTGTATATTACTTGAAAAATGAAAAGGCCAATAAATTTCCTTTCAAACGGTATCCCATGTTCCTATACCTAAACCTTCAGGATCTACAAGAAAAATGCATTTTACTAAAAAATAAATCATATTGGTATACATGATATGAAACATATTGTAGTTTCTAGGGCAACCTATTATAGTTGCCAGGTCACACAGCAATAACAGTTTATTTTTAGTAGCAAACTGCAACTACATTATGTTTCATATCAATAATACCAATATAATTTATTTTTTGGACAAATGCATTTTTCTTGTGGAACCTGAAAGTTTGTGTATAGGAACATGGAATACCATTTGAAAAGAAATTTATTGGTCTTTTTATTTTTCAAGTAATATACAGGGGGTTAGTTTGGGTTATTTGAAGCACCCTGTATATTTACAGATCGGTTTCTCCATTGGAACCATATAAACCTACCTTCCTCTAGTCGGCATAGCAATTTCAACTCTACACCGTTTTCAAGTACGAAATTATTGAACTCAATCCACTGATGTGTTTTACGACAAAAATATCATAAATTAATTTATATCTCGAAAACCGCTACCGATAGGGATAGGAAAATATCAAGCAAAAGTGATTAGAATCAGTCAAGGTATCCAAAAAAATAATAATATACAGGGTGGTCCATTAAAAATAAGAAAGTTGCCACGACTTTTGGGTAGAAGCGGCAACACTGCAGAACTGAAAATATTTTTAAAATATAGATCATACTCGATTATGAGCCGAGCCAAATTTTCAGAACGATCCTATGTCTAGTTTTCCGTAAACGTCTAAGGTACCATAGACCGTGAGACACCCTGTATTTGGAATTAGCAAAAAAAGATCTAATTTTGGCCATCAATACACAGGGTGTTTCATTTAAAAAATATAACTTCATCAATTTTTTGAATGCTGTTGAGTCGATTTTTTATTGCCGCTACCTACCAATAAGAGATACAACGTAAAAAAACCTAAAACTTTTGTATTTGAATTTTCCTTCTACCACTCATACTGCCCACCGCCTTTAATCATGAAAAAATGGTACTTGATAAAGAAAAATGAGCATTGAAAACAATTAAGCCATAAAATAGCTTATTTTTAGAATAAGCGGTGGGTGAAAAGACATTTCCGCTTGCCAAACGGGAATCATATGGTTCCATCTACATTGTTTTTGTGTTCGAAGTCACGCACGGTGGCAGAACAGAAAACGGATTGAAAACATGATTGCGGGTTGCGCGTTATTGCATTATTTATGCGTCGCGTCGTTTTGTCTACATACCACGTATATTGCCATAAAGATACATATCTGCGGCAGAGAGAGACTCTACTCTAGTTTTTTCACGATGCAATCTAAGTATACGAATATGATTAATTTTTTTCATTGGCATGTATTTCGTTACCGCCTCCTAAATTTTGCCGCCGGGTGCCGTTAGTACCTCTGATCCCCCCTAAAGTCGGCACTGCTACTAAGGGGATTTATGGCCACCCCTTTACGCTTCTGAAATTTTGCCATTCACTTACCGGACACCCTGTATAGGTATTAGAACAAACTATCAAAACAGGTCACATGTTTGGCCAGATCTTGGCATCCTCAGACCTAAAACACAATGATACGTTCATGATAAAAAAAGTTCTCAAATTAACATGAAAAATAGGACAATTTTTTCGATGTGACAAATTCCAATTGAAGATTCTCTGATACCTGCAGTTCAGATAAAAATTATCGCCTCAGATGCAACAAGGGAAAACGAACATACAAACATCAAACTGATTCCCAAACAAAACCACTTGAAAAATACAGACATTAGTATAATAAGAAAGTAACACACTCACAAAGACATAAACAAAATCACCGACAGCACCCTGATATGGGGTTTTTAAAATGGGACCCCCGACGGACTGGCCAAAGTATGCAGCCTATGTTTAATCCATTGATTTTATTCAGTCACTACTGGTGCCAAATCACCATGGCAAATAACCAGGACCACTTCTTGATGATAAATTTCTACTATGAAAATAAGTACTCGTTAGAGCATTTTGGGTGTTGCGTATAATTCAGGTCAAACCGGTTTGGTAAACAATAAATTGTACCAGTAGCAGTACGTTAGAGGAACACCATTTCAGCCAAGGACATTGCTGCTGTCCGTAAATATATGCAGGAAAACCAATTCACTTGCAATACAAGAACCAATTCACGCAGGACCTCAAAGTTCATGACCGCGTTCATGACCATAAGTAATGCCGTTATTTGCTGATCAAGCGATTGGAAGAAAATATCAATGTTTACCAAAAATTCATGTCTAGCATGGAGCAACATTTTTTTTAAAATGACTATATTAACAAGAAACATTGATCTAGCTAGAGTTTTCTCCTTTTGATGGCGCAAGTCCATGCTAAAATGCAAATTCAGCCCAGTAAATGTGACACAGTCGTTGAAAACTTAACCAGTCTGAGACACGGTAAACCGGCTGTGAGAAGATGCGACTGAGATTAGGATGATTCAATTTTTCATGAAAAATGGCAAACATACGCATGTAAAATTAAAAAATGAATTTTGTTGATATCTCACATACAACTTGTCTTACAATAATTGAAATCGGTCCGATCTCAATGGCAAACCTTGTACATTACTCAAATCAAATAAGGTTCTTACTCTGAATCATTTCATATTGAATAACAGTTATCTAACTTTGAACCTTTCTTTCATGATTTTCGCTTTCAGCACCACGACAAGTGATAGAGGGATATTTTGAAAATTCAATCAAGTGGGCATAGCCAACACGATAAGAGACTGGTGTCTTCCTGACCACTCCTCCAACAATGACAAAAATCAAAAAATAATAATTACTAGTTTGGTTAAACACTATTCTGATATTCAACAAAGAAAATGAGCGTAAATTATGTTCTAGCATATTGTACGTTATGTGCTTTCTTGTGATCCTGTTTTTTTTATTGGTTATTGTAAAGGGTTTTTTTTTTCAAGGAACAATCACGTGTGATTTTTGAGAAATTTATGAGAGGTTGCTGAATGATAATAAGATTCAGACGATAATGCCAAAAATCATTATAATCGAACCAACACTCTCGATACTGTCAATAACGGATAATGACCTTGGTTAGAACTTTGGCATACGGGAGGGGTCAGAGGTACTGCTCTAACGGCTACGTTGTCGAATAAGATGAATTGCTACGGCTCAACGACGATAGTCCAAGAGAGCAACCTCTCTTCTCTTGGAAACTCCTCTTGGAGGTGCACAATGGGCTCGCTGTGTGGGTTCAGCGTTGTGGTACTTACCAACCTCACACCCATGACTGCTACTTTAAAAAAGTGTGGAAATAAATCGGATTTATCCCCCGCATCCAACTCTAGCTTCAGATTGAACTAAGTGCACCTGCGAAATTGTTTTTCTCGAGATATTTACTGGTAAAGCTATTGTCTGGTAGTCAATACTTCTGTCGAGTCTGTTGAAAAACAGAATCTCTCAAGAAAATCATTGCACTAAGGCGATATACCACGAACATGCCGCATTGCGACTCCCAAACGTCTTTTGCCTTGAGCAAAATTCATTCAACAAAGTTGTTCCGTCATTTAAGGATGTATTTTATTGCGGATCTGCTCTCTCTGCTTTTCGACGAATAAAATAAACTATCGTTGAGAAATGTTTTGCATTTACGATTCTGTTTTCTGGCACCACAGAACCAAGTGTTTTCGTTATGTTTATTTATGTCATATCATATATTTGACTTTGGATGATTTCGTGAAATGCACAACTTGGCTGGATGGATTGAAGACATAGACATAAAAGTTGCTTTATTATAATCATCGAAGTGACTGTTGTCGATGATGAGAATGAAAGACTTCCTGCTCTGATACAGTCTTTTGTTATATTTTAGGTTGTTAGCATTGTATTTTTCAGTTATAGCAGATCTAAAAGAACAATAATGATCAGCTTTATATGAGCTCAGCGCAAAAACTATTGATGAATGTGAACATGGAACATGGAACACTCCACAGAGTGAAAATTTAGCGTGACAGCGTGAAATTTGCCGTACCCTTATAACAACTTTTACCGATTCAGCCAACAAATAGCAAGAATAATCTGATTTGGCGGACCATGCCGCAATGCCTTGCCTTGTGTCCAATGCACAAGTCCAGAACGACAGTGACATTGACTAGTACGACTGTTAAGTGACATAACCTCCTTATTTAGAAAGTACATACATTTTGCTCCTCTTTTGAATGGTGCTAGCTTTTTTTTTAAGAAAATCTACAGAAAAGAAGTGTCATTTGTATCTCTTCTTTTATGCCCAGTTTCTCAACATTAATATGACATCAATATCAACTTATGGATCCGATAAGATGACATAATATGATTGAGGTTGGTTGCTTATCTAATCAATAAGCTTATCGGATAGATATCTTGTTGTTTCGGAACTGGGGGTTAAACGTGACAAAAAAGCCCTAAAAAAAAATTTCGTCAGGACACGTTAACTGGCAAATGGATTGAAGTTCTCAAAATCAACATTTCATCATTGATCACGGATGCGAATCAAAGTTTCATCAAATTCAAGGCATGTGCCATTTATCTGACCATGAGTGTCTAGTGCCTAAAGTGATTCTAATACGTCCCTCTCCACACTCGCAGTGTATATGCTTCAGACAATGTTGTGTATAAACGCAGTTTGTGATTCAACGAGCAATAAAAAGCAATACTACCATCACAAGTTTATGTGTTGTTTCGCCATAATGAAAATCTCGTTACTGCAAATTCGAAAATAATGGGTTCAAAATGATTGTCATTAATATGCAAAAGACGTGTGATATGGTATCGCCATAAATATCCGCTTTGATATCTGATCGTTTTCCAAAATGGAAAAATCTATAGGTGTGCTCGGAACAAATATTGCTTTTATCACAGGAAATTGGAATATGTACCCGCATTGCGACAAATTTAGGAAGTGACCTCTTCATTCAAGCGCTATCAGCAAGCTCTTGGCATGAAAATCGGAATATACTTGATGATCATTTGGAAACGAAAAATTATATGTTGAAAAAAAAATTGTTTGAATGAATTACTTGAGTAGGCCAGAGCCGATAATCTTCTTATTTGTATTTTGCGTTATTCAGCGATGCCGATCTAATTTTCTGCTGCACGAATAGCTGTAGCTGTGACTTATACATGAAATGTCAAGATAGCTCTTACCAGCGAGTAGTGAAGTTACGAAGATCTAGAAAGCTTTTCTAGTCATACATAATTCATGTCATGTTACACAATTTGATTTGTTTTCCCAGAAGTAAGATAAATATTGCCAATTTGGATAATTGCTTATGGTTCACCAAACTTTATTTCCCAGTCTGTGAAGTAAAATAGTTTTTGAATTTCATAGTAAGAAAACATAACACTGGTCTACAGCAAAATTGATGTTTTTGAACCAACATAATAGTAATTTCTGAGTTTTATCCTATCATATCCCAATGTTTCATAAACCAAGATCTTGGAATAGAAAAAATAAATGGAAATATTGATAATAGCATACGCAACGTCCAAGTGCTACATAAAAACTGATACGAAATTATGATTTCTCACCTCAAAAAACCACCGGAAAACCAATTTTGTGCGAAAATACTATTTTTTTGCAAAAGTTTTTTTGATAAATCGAAACTGGAATTTCAAATTCAACTTCCTGCATCTTCAAAACGAGTCTCGATAGCAAACATTCTCATTGAAGTACCAACATTATTTTGGGTCCAAGTATAACTCCCTGACATTTTCGACTTTTTTTCCGTAAATGAGATCCCTAACTGTATTCAAATTTGATATTTGTATTTATTTTATTTTTCGATGTGCAAAATGTTTCATTCTGTAGACCTGTGTTATTGGTTCTGATGAAAAATCTGAAGTCGTCAATGATGACAATAGCCCAAATAAAAAACCAACAGCGTGATTCAAAGACACCAGAACCAGAACTTAAGCTAGCTTTCTACTTAAAATTGATAAAGTTCTTGAATTAGTGCAACGAGCGCATTTGTCTCATATCCTTCACCAAGGCATGCTATTCATAAGATATCACTAAACATTTTTCGAAGAATTTTATTTCACAATCCAAGACTGATTGAACATTATTAAATGAAAAATATCGATTGTCAAAAATGGAAGAAACTATAAGAATTATCTGAATGAACGCCCTCAATCACTCAAATAAAACCGGCAATATTCTTTTTGTAGCTTGTGATACCTAGCAACCTAATCTGAAGTCATCACAATGACCTCTATGTTTCTTTTAAGGCCTATTTCCAAGAGCCGAAATGGACTTTTATTGCCAATAATGGCTCCGCATGGATCTCATCTGAAGTGTTTATTCACGACGTTATTAGAGCTTTACTGCGATGTCGAGTCCTCCAACAGAATACGGAAGCCAGGCTTGATGCTAGAAGGTTTATATAACCTATGTTATATTGTCATTTTATGGTTTTCTATAGGGCAGTTTCTTCTCCCAAAATATTCGGATTTCATTGACGTATTGATCGACTTAATAATACGCTGCTTTCATTATATCACACATCCCGAAAAATCTGTATTGAGTAGCAAATTGATAATTTTTCACGATCTCGGATGTGTATTTATCTACAACGGATTCTGTTTATATGGGTTTGAACTTAAGTCACTATAGACCCCTCAACGTATTCACTGAATTCTCCCCTTTTCACATCTTCAAATTACTTTTGCTCATGATGGGCCATTGGTGTCTCGAACGACGAGTATTATTACTCAGCAACTTTTAATCACCAGATTTTTTTATGTTATTTCAATATAAACATAACAAAAAGAAATATAGAGATTCAAGTTGCTTATAACGAATTTGATCATAGTATGTCATTGTTAAGATAATATTTTTCAAATATATTCCTCTCAACAAAAAATATTCAAGTCAATAAATTAAACAAATTGATTAATGAAAGAGTAAATCATAATACAGAACAAACTGAGAACAATGACATGATAGAAAAAACTGTTATCAATTTATCTGAAAAAATTCTCTCAAATGATGAAAAGAGTGTTTTATCAAAAGGTTAGGATTTTGCTCTTACACCAAAAATTATAAATAAATCAGATATTATATCATCTATAGAAGGAAGAACACAAAATTTACCAGAAGAACAAGAAGAGTTTAGAATTAGATCAAAATTGATTTTAAATAATTCTCATGACATTAAACAAAATATTATCAATCATGCAGAACGTTTAGCGATAAAAAATTTAAAGTTAGATCATGGTATAAAAATATTTTCTGCAGATAAAGGTAATGCAACAGTTATTTCAGATAGCACAATCTATGAAAATAGAATAATGTCTCTAATAAATGAAAAATGAAATCACACAAAACTGAATAAAGATCCAACAGAACGTTTTAAAAGACAAATATATTCTGAACTTAAAAATTATAAAAGTTTTTTTTTCAGATAATGAGAGATCTAAACTGACACCACATAATAGTAAAGCACCACTCTTTTACGGTATACCAAAAATACATAAACAAAATAAACCATTAAGACCAATAATCAGTAGTATTAACTCACCAACTCATGCATTAGCAAGATTTTTATTAAACATACTCACTTCAACAGGCAACACACAATCATACATGAAAAATTCACAACATTTCTTAGAGAAATTATCAAACATCAATTATTATCCCAATAACCTTCTTGTCAGTTTTGATCATCTCACTAATAAAATAAAACATTGATGATCATGAGAGATAAACTTGAAAATGATACACATTTGAAAGAAAGATTAGACTTGGATATTATTGCTCTTATAGAACTTTTAACAATTTGTGTTGAGACCACATATTTCCAATATATCTTATAATGAGTTTTATCAACAAGATTTTGGAATGGCAATGGGTTTTCCTTTATCTCCACTTTAAAGTAATATTTTCATGAAACTTTCCATGTAGAAACGTATAGATACAAACCTATGTCTTGGTAAAGATATGTAGATGATATTTTTTCTATATATGAATATGATGAACAAAACTTACGGATTTTTAATTCACATCAATGATGAAGAACCCACGATCAAATTCAAAATTAAAAAAGAATAAATTAATGAAATTCCTTTTATACCTACTAATAAAAAAAGATTTTCAAAATTTTGAAACTAAAATTTACAAAAAACCAACCTTCACAAATATGTATTATAATTTCAATTCCAATCATCGATTGAATATTGAAAAGGGTGTTAGAAAGTCTGATAGAGCAAAAATAATTTGTGATAATGATAATTTTGAATCCAACAAAGATTTCATAAGAGATGTTTTGTCAAAACATAATTATCCTATAAATTGTATTGAAAAGTGTTTTGATAGTTTTGAATAAACTTGACAGCGAGAACCGATCATACCTATAACTAATTTGATCATTCCATATATACCTGGAATTTCTCAAAAGCTGAATTGTTCAGGTCAAAAATATAATATACAGACCATTTTCGGAACTACTAACAAACTTCGCTCTAATGTTACAAATATTAATGAGTCCACTAAAAATGTAATTTATAAAAATTTTTGTCCCCACGACTTCACGACCTTTTAAAAGAGAATTGAAGAACATAAATCGTTCATAAAAAAAGGGAATATCATAGATCGGGAATTTGTCAACATGCATTTGATAATAAACATAAAATAAATTGGGATAATTCAAAAATCTCAGCAAAGGATGTTCTAAAAGACGTTAACTTGAAGAAAGTGCATAAATTATGTTAAGTTCCAATGAATGTGTTGCAACTTGCTCTGTGAATCTAAGTAATACATGGTTACCTTTATTGAGAAATTGTACATAGTTCAAAGAAATGAATTATAAATACTTAACATATAATAATAAAGCCAATTTTACTAAGAAATCACAAAAAACAAATAATATTTTTTGAATTTGAATTAATTGTTTCTTTTCCAAGTTCCACTGACGACGATAGCAGACTCGCTCCCGAAACGTTTGATATTGATTGGTTTTATTGTTTACTGAAAGACTTTTTTTCAGGTAATATAAAAGATCATATACCGGATCTTCTTCATTAGTTTGATTGTTTTTTGATAGGGTGTGGCAAAATACCCGAAAAATTCTGGTAAATCATGGATGCGCCACAAAACTACAGAGCATATCTATTTTGCAACTGATCTAAGAATTTTGGGGTCTTGTAAAGATAAGGCATCCATACATCAATGCTTTTTTCCAATTTTCAAGCATAGTCTTGAGTTTATAGAACAATTTTAACTAAAAAAAAAGCTGGATAAACAACTTTTAACAAAAAAAAATCTAAAATAAACTGAAATTTTATCAGATTTCGATGCAACAACTTTCTTAAATGACAGCCTCGTCACATTGTTACGAGCTACATATTATAGAACCAACATGCAATGTTGCCAAAGTTGTCCAACTTTCTTAAAAACCATGACTGCAATATTTTGATAAACTATGACAAAAAAACACTATAACATAAGACACTGAGAACTATAAAAATGTCAAAGTTTCAAAAATCATCCTTGGCTTATCCGATCAATCAAGTCTCTGAATCTCTCAGACGGTGACCCAAACCAACTTAATTTGACACAAACTAAACAAAACTAGCACAAGTCAAGCCAAAACTGACCCGATCTAACCAAAACTCACCCAAACTAACCAAGACTAACCCAATTTAACAAGAACTCACGCAAACCAACCCAATCTGTCCAAAACAAACCCAATCAAACCAAGACTCACCGAAACTAAGCCAATGAAACTTAAACTAGCTCAATGTAATCAGAACTAACCCAAATGAGCCAAAACTAACCTAATCTGACCAGGACTGACACAATCTAACCAAAACTCACATAAATCAACCAAAACTAACCGAATCTGACAAAAACCAATCGAAGCTAACCCAAACTAATAAAAAATAACCAAAACTTATCCAATCCTACCAAGAATAATCCAAACTAACCCAATCCAACCAAGACTTACCCAACCTTACCAAATCAAACTCAAGCCGACCCAATCTGACCAAAACTAACCCAATATTTATAACCAAAACTCACCCAAACTATCCAAAACTGAAGCAATCTAACCAAGACTGACTCAATCTAACTTAAACTAACCCAATCTTACCAAGACTAACCCAGCCCTAACAGGCGAAACCCGGGTCACCCAATATAGTTTTATCAACTGAGACCGAGACATTGAGTTTCTTTTCCTTATTAACCCAGTCTGTCCAAAACGAACCCAATCTTACCAAAACTTCATCCGCTACAGACAGAAATATGGAAAACATTTCCCACAGCATCCACTCGGCAACACTGCGCGTGTGTTCTCAATCTTGGTCGGTAATAAGTGAGTAGTGACTTGAAAATCTTGACATATTGACAGTTGTTAAAAATATCGACTTTGCGGCGATCATTGAGTGATATCTAGAGACTAGAAGGTTCACTTGTCGTCGAGAGCTGCAGAACCTTTCTGGTTCTGCTATTTTACCGATTGTAGATTCTGACTGCGATGCAACGATGAACTTTCAATACACCGCACCAGCACCGGTTGGAATCGATCAAATTTGACTCGTGAAATTAACTTAGGGCTGGTTTTTTCTTCAATTCTAGGAATTTTGGCAAATCGCCACGGATTTCAAACGTTCTGACATGAAGTGAACTAACGGTAAATTATATGAACTGTGCCCATGGTGTGTTCTGTAAGGTTCCACTTTTGCGTCTTCCAGAAATGTAGTTTCTACGTTCGATTTTTTTTTGAAAAAAATAGTCCCATAAAGAGAGCATCTTATAACTGGGTAAATGCTAGACCATTCGAACGATGTCATGGCAGACGAGAATGTCTTGAGGAGTTTCTTGGAGAAACTTGAGCTTTTCAGGCTAGTGGATTCAAAGCTATTTTTTTTTTCGATCTGGTCTTTTATGCTACATGGGTATTGGAAATATGGACACAGCCTCTCAACAGAAATCACGAGGCATCATGTCTCTGGCTGATTTGTACTATTGAAAAGATTTTTGTCGACGCTACCTTTATATTGATTTTGAATCCTTTTTTGAATATTTAAACAATTTCAATGGGCTCAACTTGCTTGGTGATGTTTCATTCGTCATTGTCCAGTTAAATCTATAAATGATATCGAACAAGTCATATAAGAGCATTGAAATACTAACAATGATAATGGCGATTTGCACATTTTTTGGAAATATGAAAAATATAAGGATTAGTAAGTACTGATGCCATTGATGTTTAAAAAATCAACCTACGACCTCTAATAATGTAGTAATCACCGATCAAAGAGCGCCAATCAACATCCAATACGTCACAGAATACACCATCTATCTCCGTCTGACGTATTGACTGAGATGACTCTTTCTCTCTCGTGAGGGTAATATGGCCCCACCCCTCTTGCGATCATGCAGTGAAATCCGCGTCTTCTTTTCCATTTATTTAGTATATTTTTGGGTATTTCGGAAAATTTTTTTCGCTGGTGACTTTCAAATAATATCTAGGATACGTATAAAAAATTTCAAGTCATTTGAAAATGTATGCAAATTGTCCATTGTATGAAAGTGATGTTGACGATTTCCAGTCATTTCGGATATTTTTCCCACGTATTCCATGTGACAGCGTCAAATCAACGGAGTCCTTGTTTCATTTGCGAGACAATTTTTGGCATATTGTTGTCAACAAACTTCCTCTTTTGTGGGCCAAAAAATAGTTAGCATCCAGCCATGGGGGTCCCCTGGTTTGTCAGAAACTCTGACCTATACAAGGACATTGACTGGACCAAGTTATCCATCTGGTTCCAAGAACGAGCAGAAAAGATGTTTGCTATGGCTAAGACACATCCTAACCAGGAACTTCGTCATCTCGTATCTTACCTCCCGCAGACTTAAAGGGAAAAATACAAGGTCTACTCCAGGCGGCCCAGGGACCAACTGGAGTAGATAAAGAAGATTACCCCATACCTGTGTGAAGGTGTATGAGCGGAAATATTCTAATAAACCGAGATGATCAAAACTTGAAAAGGATCTAGTCTTGACAAGTTCTAATCATCAAGGCGATCCGCGAGGTGGTTGGGTTTAGTTGGTACACGGCTTGCCGGAGCCACACTTTACTAGGTCACGGACCCCGTGTGCATAAGGCTCATTTCCCCACCTATATAAAAAAAAACTTGATTTTGGAATTTTAAAATTAAGGCGAAAAGAATTTAAAAAACTGACTTGACTGACGTCATTGTGAGCTCGAACCTCAAAATGCATATGTAACCAAGGTAACTGGGTTACCATGATACTAAGACAAACAAGATAAACTCACGACATAATAAAATAACTCTCGCACATCAGTCATCACGTGTCCTACCTCAAACCTATCCGATCAATGTCACGCGAGGACATCATGCGCGAAACAGTTCAAATTTCGACCAGCAAATGGTTACTAGGTCACGTTCTTCATGTTTTACATTCAACCTCACTCTAGGCTCGCAGTGACTACAGTGACTATATACAAGACAGTGGCGGCAGTGGTGGACCCGTCAGCCATTTTTGGCCTTCATTATTTTTTGACGTGAGATGTGACATGGATGTGTCATCAGCATGACATTAGCATCAATGTCATTTGACAGTTGATGAGTTGATTGATGTCGTTGATTTTTGTTTAGTAGTGCGACTAGTGCCTCAATATCCAAATAAATCCAATTCCACAAACGTATAAATCGTTTTGGAACAATAATTATTGTCCCAGAAACACGTTCACTCATGGTTCAGTTTTGAGGTTTGTATCACATCACGTTGTTTGAGGTAAGCGTCTATTGGCGTAGAATCACAAAATCAATTTCAAATACAATTTTTTAAATTGATAGATTTCTAGGTAGACTAAAAATCAAAGAAGTTTGGGCCACGATAAACAGATACGTGTCTGGCCTGTACATCTTTGATTTTGAGTCTACCTAGAAATAATATTTTTCATTTATGAAATGTCTTTTTGTGGCTATCGAAGCCCGTTTGGCAAATAATTTGACTTCTTGATTAATATAACCTCAAAATACTCGGATTTGGATAAATTGGTTTTGGTTCCCAGTTATTTCGAAGCTTTCCGATTTTAAAATTATTGTTCAATTTGATTGTTTCAGTGAGTGCAATTGGTGACAGTGAAAGAAGAAACGTAATTTTAACTTTTCCATTGAATAATTAGTTTTTTTTCCAATACCTGTTTGAGTAGCTCAATATGTTATTATGGGGCTTTTCCAAATATATTATTATCACTGGGGAATGTGGTAACATCACCAGCACCAGACTTTACTTCTTCGAGAGGCGTTATGTTTATGAGTGAAGATCTCCTATTGGTCAAACTAGTTTTCTTGAAATGAAAACAAAGTGGAAACTGGACTCGAAATTGGACTGTGTTTGTCGACGGGTTATTTTTTGCTGACATGAATAGGTATAATAATTCAGTGACGTTGTTTTTATCTTTGTTGATAGTGGAGTGTTATATAGGTAACTAATGCACACACGCTGTTGGTTATTTCAAGAATGAAATCGGCCATTTCTTCATTCTACTTACCGTTGCCCCGATGGTATAGGAATGTTTGCCACACTGTAGAAATGGTTATGATATTTTTAGTCTTATTATGAAGTCGTTTTATTATCGAAACTATGTAGTTTCAATATTCAAGAGATATCACATAAAGGAGAACCAGTGGTACGAAACTAACAAATAGCTATTTCTCAAGATCTTACAGATCATCATATAAGATATTTGAAAACTCTTTTCTACAAAACATTGTTCCTTCTTATTATCTACCTATATCTTCATCCGGAATGACAATATATCTCTTTTTTTCAAAACATCGTTCCTTCTTATTATCTACCTATATTTTCTTCTCGAATGACAATATAAGTATGCGATATGTACAGGGTGTACAACTAAGAGAGGTCGCCGGCCATATCTCCGTAAGTATTCATCCCACATTTTTGGAAAAAAAATTATGATGAAAGTTGCCAAGAGAAAATGCTGGAGATTATTTACAAGTTCGTGCGATGTCCGTTAGGGGGCGTAATACAATAGTGAAATAGAATGTTAATTTTTAAAATTGTTGATAACTTTTGATTGGCTTAACTGATTCCAATAAGCTTAGCGTCGTTCTAAAGAATCATTGTTATGCTTTTTTATGGTGTAATACCTCTTGATGTAATATTTTATTGCTGAACGATAGAAGGCGCTTTCTGTTAAAATGAATTATTCCATCGATTTTTTCAAAAATATTGAATACAAAAGTGTTCTTCTTTTACGTTAGATTGAAAGAGCGTAAAACATATAAAAATAGCACAAACGGCTGAATCAAGGCTAAGGCGAAGTTAATAACTTATTTTGAACCGAAATTAGCAATGAAAACGCGATTAAAGTCGGAATGCTGCCGCGCTGGCGTCACGGAACTCGATCTGTAAAGAGTAGGCTTAGAAAACAAAAATGACTAATGAAAAAGTCGTCATTATGGTGAATGCGTATATTATTTATTATACGTCAAACGTTTTTGTCATTCAGTTTGACGAAATTGTTTTTAAAATACATGGTGCCCCAAACGGAATAGCTTTTGATATGCTAGCAGTGTATTTCGAAGTAATGCAAAATGCACGCGTTGCAGCACGCATATCGTGCCCAAAGATATCCTGACCGTAGAAATTATAATCACAGAGTCCTTAGCGGATTAGCTACAAGACTTCGAAATACAAAAAATTCATAATCATCATTCATCATCCATATCATCAACATTGCCTGAAGTTATATAAACCTACCAAATAAATAATTAATATGGTTTCAAAAAAAGGTTTCGTTTGTTTTCCAAGCCCACTCTGGACAGATCAAGTTCCGTGACGCCAGCTCGACAAGATTCACACTTTTACGTTTTCATTGCTAATTTCGGTTCAAAATAAGTCATTAACTTGCCGTTTGCGCCATTTTTTATGTTTTTTTCACGCTCTTTCAAACTAACGTATAAGAAGAACACCTTCGTATTCAATATTTTTGGGAAAATCGATGAAATAATTCATTTTAACAGAAAGCACCCTCTACCGTTCAGCAATAAAGTAATTCGTAAAGTGATATTACACCATCAAAAGCATAACATTAAACCTCTAAAACGACGCTAAGCTTTTGGGAATCGATTAGGCCAATCAAAAGTTATCAACAATTTTAAAAATTAACATTCGACCCTTCCCCCATCCTTTATTTGACAGATAACAAAAAAAAGTTTAATATGAAAAATGTACATTATTTCTTCTTCTTTAATATAAAATCAATTATCTGGTAGGTCACCGTTCAATATTCTTGATAAAACCTATGTATTTTCTATTTCTCTTTTGTATTACGCCCCCTAGCGGACATCGCACGAGCTTGGGAATAATTTCTCTTGGCAACTCTTATGATATTTTTTTTCTCCAAAAATGTGGGATGAATACTTACGGAGATACTGGCCGGCGACCTCTCTTAGTTGTACACTACAGTTTGAATAGTTACTCAAATGTTTGAGTGAAGGATATTACCTACCCACCTACTCAATGGAAAAAAAACATTAAATAGGCCACCTGATTATTGAGATGTGATGAACAATTATCACAATTACTTAGCACTTATGCTTATGACCGTAATTGAAGATATACGATATACCTATGTACAGAGTGGCGCATTAGTGGAAGTGTGGAAGTCCATTCTCTCCCTTGTCAAAAGAGACAGGAAAAAAAAATCAAATCTTATAAGGTTTCAGCAGGGTCACAATTTAAAAATAATACTGTGTATACAGAGTGTTCTAGGAAACCGTGGCATCAAAAAAATACACTTTTTTTAAATAGCAACCCCAACTTTTGCTTAGAGATTTGGATTCAGCGTTTTATTTGCCAAAACGTGCAGTGTTCTCAGGCTATCGAGGATTTACTAAAATTTAGAGAAAAAACATTATGTTGGCAAATTACCTACAAAAACAAAAGATTTGAAATTGAATCTTGCAAATATGCGTATTTTCCAATGTGAGAGTCAAAGTAATTGATTTTGGAAAAAAGAATCGCTATAATTTATATAGGGTGTTTTCTACACTTAGCAAATTTGGATACGAAGAAACTCATTTTTTTTCAAATGGTACCCCCTCTGTGCTGTTATCTAGTTTTGTTAGGCACTCAAAACACTGTAACTTTGCCATTACAATACACGTCAATAAATGTGTCGTTATCTCGCAATCTTTGATTATGTCATAATAGTACCCCTTAATTGGGTTTCGAGATGACAAATTCGAACGTGTTATTGGATCGTTGCTATGGCAGAAGAATCCGATTCAATTACCATGACAACCAGCATCACCGATACAAAAGATCGGATAAGAAAAGCATTCCAGGATATAAACATTAGGTTCATTTTGGCGTTAGCCAGGTAACGATTTGTTGTTATCAGGTTTGGTGAGTTATTGGTTATTGTATCGATACCAGCTCGGGATCAAACCCCAAAACGTTCTGGTTACTTGAAGTATTATTCATGGTATAACTACTATTGATTAGGTACCTCCCAAGCGATTTGCTCCTGATGCAAAGAAAAGTTAGGTAAGAAAATTCGTAACCTGGTTAACGCCAAAATCCGCCTAATAATAACAACATGCCAGTTGAAGTTGGTCGATCACTTGGAAACATTTACTCTAGTTCCGTAGTTCGTTTTGTTGATTCTGTTAATGATGAGAATTGTTCCATTACGATTATCAATCTCTTTTGTTTTCAGTCATTGTTCGATTAGAGAATTTCAACGCGTGGTCCGAATACCCAGCCAATGACGTTTCGTCGCGTAACCTGTACCGAGAATGAATCAGAATTACCAATTAGGTACCATTTTGACAATCAAAGATCGCGAGATAACGACAAATTTTATGACGTGTATTGTAATGGCAAAGCTGCAGGGTTTTGAGTGCTTAACAAAACTAGATAACAGCACACAGGGTGTTCCATTTGAAAAAATTGAGTTTCTTCGTCTCTAAATTCGTTGGGCCTGCTGTAGAATACACCCTATAAAAATTAAAGCGATTCTTTTTTCAAAAATCAATCACTTTGACTCTTACATTGAAAAATACGCATATTTGCAAGATTAAATTTCAAATCTTCTGTTTTGGTAGCTAATTTACCAACATAATGTTTTTTCCCTAAATTTTAGTACATCCTCGAAGCCTGACAACACTACTGGTTCTGGCAGATAATACCACTTTATCATAGGTAGAGCATAACGCTGAATCCAGATCTTTAATCAAAAGTTGGGGATGCAATTTAAAAAAAGTGTATTTTTTGATGCCACGGTTTCCTAGAACACTCTGTTCACAAAGTAATATTATTAAATTGTGACCCTGCTGGAACCCTATAAGTTTTGTCTTGACATTTTTTTCCTATCTCTTTTGACAAGGGAGAAAATGGACTTCACACACTAGTGCGTCATGCTGTATATCCATGCGCTTGAATACAAATTATCACAAGAATGAAATCATGTCACTGTATTACAAATGATGCACACTTATAAATGCATCTCATATTATAAAATCCTTTCGGTTCACATAAAACGTTGTGTCCAAGATAAGGATGCACAGCATGGGAATCTCGGAAACTATAAGAGATACAGTGTCGGTTTGATTAGAAAAAAATTTCGCATTTTTATACCCAACACGATCCCGCTTTACAAATTTGAAAATTCGAAGCCGTTCCGGAAATATCCGATAAAAACTAAAATATTGCGATTCCGTTTTAGATTTGTTTTAAAGCTATTTTGAAAGATGTGAAAAAACCGAAAACACTTTTTCATTGGCACTTTTAAAGCACTTTGACCTTAACATATTTTAAATCAAATTAATTTTAAATTAAAGCAAAAGTTGGTGGTGGTTCCATGGAAACGAAATGTTGTAGTGAAAACTTGTTGACTTCAATTTGTAGAGCTCAAAAAGTATGATTTTTTTTAAATGGAATCCCCTGTATATTAATTGATATTTCAATTCTTTTTTCAATTTGGAACAAAAATTGTGATACAACTAATGTTCCTAAATTCAACCGTTATCGAGATATCGCGTTTTAAAAATGGCATTTTTGCAACTTTGACATGCTATAAAACTCAAACTATTCAAGTTAGAGAAAAATGGATTGCACAGTCCTATATTAACTTTTCAAGAGCTATTCAAGGAGATTAAATCCATTATTGTGAAAAAATATCAAAATGTGCCGAAAAAAGTTGACAGTTGACGTTACCCTCTATCCAAATGACAGAAGAGCTCTTGAAAAGTTGAGATAGGAATGTGCAAACCATTTTCCTCTAACTTGAATAGTTTGAGTTTTATAGCATGTCAAAGTTGCAAAAATGCCATTTTTTAAACGCGATATCTCGATAACGGTTGAATTCAGGAACATTAGTTGTATCACAATTTTTGTTCCAAATTGGAAAAAGAATTAAAATATCAATTAATATACAGGGGGTTCCATTTAAAAAAATCATACTTTTTCGTGCCATACTTTTGTGACGCACCCTATGTTTCCAAATATTTTCAGAATGTGCGCTATTTACACCCCTAACCTGTGACGCATATTGATATTGATATTTTTCATATCCTATATGATAAAACCTACTTAACTCTATCGTTGGGACACCCTGTATGTATGAACGAAAATAAGAAGTTTAGTGATAGTAAGAGTACCTACCACCTACTTACCAGTGCAAAAACTTTGATTATAGAAGTTTGAATCCATAACACAGAACCTTGAGGGAAACTATATACAGGGTGGCCAACTAAGAATGCGAGGTACTGTATCTTGGAAACTATACATCGTAGAGGCTTGCGGCAAAAAAATCTATTACTAAAACGGCCAAGAGAAAAACCTGGAGAATATTTTCAAGATTCTGAAATGGTCGCTAGGGGGCGTAACAACCAACACCAAGTAGAAAAATATGATTTTTATGGAATTTTGTCCAATGAAAATCTATCGATGAGCTCATTTTCGGATCTACTGACTATTTACCTACAGTTTTTGTCAAAAACGTTTTTTTTCTATCTATCATAATAACGTGGTGGGGGAAGTTCAATTGTTTTATTAGACAAACGGAGATTTCTCCCGTTTCGCTTGACGGATTTCAACGAACTTGGGCTCATATGAAAGAGAATAGTCTGCGCTATGAAATGCTCATTTGCTTTTTAATTTGTAACATTCGCCGTCGCCGCTAGATGGCGTTAACTGAAATGGTAGCAAACTTTTGAATTTTTTTCCGAAAAAATCAAACGTAATGGTATATCCATTTTCATATATTTCAAAAGGGGACACATTTTTCTATAAAAAAAATAAAAAAAAAAACAAAAAAATACAAAAAAAAACAATAATTTTTTTGTTTTTTTTCAAGAAAATGTGTCCCCTTTTAAAATATATAAAAATGAATATACCATTACATTTGATTTTTTTGGAAAAAACTCAAAAACATTCTACCATTTCAGTTAACGCCATCTAGCCGCGACGGCGAAGGTCAAAAATTCAAAACCAAAAAAGTTTTTTGAAGTGCAGATCATGCTCTTTCATATGAGCCCAAGCTCGTTTAAATCGGTCAAGCGAAACGGGAGAAATTTCCGTTTAAAATGATAGGTAAAAAAAGTCAAATCTCACAGTTATTCCATAAATTTGTTTAATAAAGGACTACCAGTTTCAGGGTCTAAACTTTACACCCCATCTTCAGGTAAAGTAAAGTTTAGACCCATAGACAAATTCATGGAATTGTGAGATTTGACTCTTTTTACCTATCATTTTACTATAAACTCACATACGTCATCACCTCGCTTAGATCTCCGTTTGTTTAAAAAAACAATTGAACTTCCCCCACCACTTTATTATGATAGATGGAAAAAAAGTTTTCGACAAAAAGTGTAGGTAAATAGTCAGTAAATCCGAAAATGAGCTCATCGATTTATTTTCATTGGACAAAATTCCATAAAAATCATATTTTTCTACTTGGTGTTGGTTGTTACGCCCCCTAGCGACCATTTCAGAAACTTGAGAATATTTTCCAGGTTTTTCTCTTGGCCGTTTTAGTCATAAAATTTTTTGCCGCAAGCCTCTACGATAAATAGTTTCCGAGAAACGGTACCTCGCATTCTTAGTTGGCCACCCGGTACCTTAGTTGTCTTTGGACCTTTACAAAATCTTATTTGGACCACAAAACCAAGAATAACTCTTTGACAAAACTGTAAATCATGGCTTTTTTGTATCTAAGTGTAAAACAAGGAAATAGGAAGCCTAAGAAGCAAACATATTTGTGTACAAATGCATGCATAACAAAACAAGAGAGGTTATCATGTGTGACGTTCGCGTATGCGTGGCCGCGTGGCAACACTTCTCGAGAGCGGTGTTGCCAGAGCTAGAAATATGATCGAGGGATTGCATATCTCTAGTAATCAGATATTTAAAACAACTTTATCTGATCGAGTTGACCCATACAAAAAATGTGCAGTATGAAAAAAATAAGGGATTCAATTCTTAAGCGATATGCTGATATGGTTTTTTCATATAAGTCTTATGGAAGTAGTCAAAAAGGAAATTTCGATAAAGGATAATATGAGGAGCTGACAACAACGCCAATTATTATGCATCAGGATATTAGGAATAAACTAAATATTGTATAAAAGAAGCAGGTTATAAAAACATTGACAAAATATGGGACAAAGCTTTTAAAACGGATTATGTGGAAATATTATATTGATTCTTCTATAAAAAGTAAATCGTAGCCTAAAATTTTCCATGTGTACTCGGTGGAACACGTTTTCGTTCAACCACCCAAATAGGTATTCAAAATTGATTCCTATCGGTATTATAGGTATATTATTATGTCGTAGATGTGAAGCATATTGTCTGTTTGGCAACAGTTTCTTGAAAGAAGTCTGTTACAGAATTAGTCAATAGTCAATAATGCGTGTAACAGTAGGTATGGAATACATTTATTGGAAATACTAGCTGGTCCAAAAAAATATGGGACTGTGCACTGTTTGACTGGTAGGCACCTACCTACGTATGCTTGTACTTGAAAAACATTAAAATATTCCTATGTCCAATCTCAAAGGCAAAACAACATGATGACGAGCTAGTTCCCATACGAGTGTCACCTGAGAAGAACCAAACTAGTAGAGAAGCGACAGCGTCGGTTCCGTTTTTGTATACGCATAACTCAAATCTATGGTAGAATGTACTCGCTCACCGGCAAACATTTAGTCCATGAGCTTATTCAGTTTTAATTCGACTTATTGACCGAGGCGTATTTTTGATTGACATGCTTGGATCGATCGAACTTATTACAAGTGATATGATCCGTATTTGATTGAAAATGGTTCAGTATCTGCACAACCTCTGAACTGATCTGAGATCAATTTTCAATGATCCCAATATTTTAGCAGTTCGGATTGATCATTTGATAATCTAACTTTTTCCTGTTTTTCTCGGTTTGATGATTATAAACAAACATGAATCGTTAATTTATATGTCAATCGTTTTATCAAGGGCTTTCGGATCAGATGACTTCAAGTGAAACTAATCGTATTAGCTTATTTCCAATCAAATGTGGCCCTGATCTTTATTTAATTTGACTTCGAATTGGAAGTGACAGATTTCCGCTTACTAAACGAGAATCATAAAAATGCTATCATTTACATTGAATTTAGCGTACCCGTGCCTGTGAACATACACGATAATAATAATAATAATAATTACGATAAATATCAAATGTCTAACATGCAGAACTTTTTATGAAGAATAACCTCCTAAAATTAATAATAAAAAAGTTGTCACTATGTTTCCAACTTAGTGATACACACTGAATATGTACTGATTTATTGGAGTCTCCGTCGATTTTGTAAAATGAAAATGAAATTAAGAATGAGAAATAAAGTACAAACGCGAATACATTTATTAAAATATTTTCCCAAATGATATAACAAAATATCCTATGAATGGCTATTAAAAAATAGTCCATCAAAAATCGAATTTATGTCGAACACCAACTTTTTCTCAGTGTTGACGTGTAGCCAGAGAACATATGCCCACCGTCTATTATCACCAATTTCTTTTTCTCGGTGTTAAACGTGGTAGGGTCGTCAAATGGCTCGGCCGAAAACGGAACACCGACATCAAAGAAGCCGACGAGTTTTGTCGCTTCTCAACAAGTTTGGTTTTTCTCTGGTGTTACCGCGAATGATATAGATACGGCTTCGTATTGTGTGGATGGGATTTTGTTCATGCTTACTCATCATTAAAAAGAGCGATGAAAAAATATTTCCATACGATATTGCTTCCCAATAGAAACTTCAACGCAAACCAAATAAAACGAAACAATATTGGTGTTATATTGTATTCTTCAGTAAATCAATCATTGGTAAATGGTGGATGTTACGATATTGGTCCAATATTTTTTATTCATGAATTTATAATACTGGTAGAGCAATATAAAGATAATATTGCAGTGACATTGTCTTTTCATATTGGTGCAATCTAAACATTCAATATTGTGCCAATATCAAGAAAAAAATGTACTTTTATAGCCAATATTGGCCAATATAGATAATCCTTGATATTGTCTATATCTAGTAAGTCAACATTGGGTTTATATTGTCCGACAATATTGTATTTGCCAATATACAGGGTGTTTCAGAATAACATGCTAATAATAAAGGGGGTGATTCTTGGGCTCATTTTAAGAAAAAAAAATCATATGAACGTATGTCCTAAACGCCTTAACTTTTGAGATACAGGGTGTCAAAGTTTTAAAAAATAGATACTTTTTTTACAATAACTTTGTCATTACTGTAGATATCTTTATGAAATTTGAGTCATGTATTTTAGGCATTAATACTCATTCTTTGATGCACCAACAATTTAATTATTCTGACCAGTGCGGGTCCATGCGGGTTTTGGTTTGCATATTTTTTGGGAAAAAAGTTAAGGCGTTTAGGACATACGTTCATATGATTTTTTTTTCTTAAAATGAGCCCAAGAATCACCCCCTTTATTATTAGCATGTTATTCTGAAACACCCTGTATAGATACACAATATTAGATTGATATTGGCAATTGGTTGTGATGACGATGACAAATGAATCAATATAGGACCAAGATAAATCAGTATTTGGCCAAGATTCTGTGCTACTTGATATGGTACCGAAACAAACAAGATAAACTCTTGCACATCTCACTTCAGACGTCATCACGTGACCCACCTCAAACCAATACAATCAATGTCAGGCGGGGACCTCATGCGTGAGCCATTTCAAATTTTGACCAGCGAATGGTAACTAGGTAACGTTATGGATGTTTTAAATCCAATCTCACTTTTGGCTCGCGGTGACGACATGCTTGGTTCTAATTTCGTCCAGCAATGGACAATTTGCATACATTTTCAAATTACTTGAAATTTTATATACGTATTCTAGACATTATTAGAAAGTCACCAGCGAAATTTTTTTTTCTGAAATACCCAAAAATATACTAAATAAATGAAAAAGAAGACGCGAATTTCACTGTATGATCGCAAACGGGGTGGGGCCATATTACCCTTCCGAGAGAGAGAGAGTCATCTCAGTCAATACGACAGACAGAGATAGATAGTGTATTCTGTGACGTAGTGGATGTTGATTGGCGCTCTTTAATCGGTGATTACTACATTATCAGAGGTCGTAGGTTGATTTTTCAAACATCAATGGCATCAGTACTTACTAATCCTCATATTTTTCATATTTCCAAAAAATGTGCAAATTGTCCATTGATCATATCTTGTGTGTTTTAGTATCATGGGTACTTGATAATGAATTTTACATGTCGTGTGTATGTATGTGTTTTCGGAGTCGTAAACTATTTTCTTTATTGTTTGTTACATTCTTGAAAATCATAGGTACCTCTTCATCGTGCCTTTCATTCATCTATAAATATTTTATAAAATTTCACAATTTTTGCATGTAGGTCTTTTGAAAGGTGATTATTTTATCTACCGTGTAATGCTTGGTATTTATTTTGATAAATTCATACCTACGAGATTTAATAGTTGCACTAAATTTTTTTAGCGTTAATCGTGTATTTTTACTGTTTATTGCCTCACGTAAATTGGGCAAGACTGTGTTCGACAACGGATCATATAACTACCTTTTTCAGAAACGTAGATAGATCGGAGGTTTAGACAGTCTCGCTTTGACAAGACGAAAAATTTCAGCGGCCATTTTTGGCCTTCTTTATCATGTCATTGTCGCCACTGTCTTGTATATAGTCACTGTAGCAGTGACGACATGCGCGGCTTGGTTCTAATTTTGTCTAGCAATCGATCATATCTTTTGTGTTTTAGTATCTTGGTAAATTATATAACTTGGAACCAGAACAAAACTAAGGAATGGTGCCTGTGTTGGTTTTTGACTGTATATTATGTGATCGATGTTTCTTCTTTGCTAAGTTAAGGGCCAATACGTTTTGAATGACCCAATTTATTTTCGTTAACTTGCCAATTATCAAATTTATAACAAATATCTTATTGACAAGAGATGAGAAAAAGGGCAGCACGACGTTGATGTGACTTTCAATTTTCTCTCGTGATGACTTCTATCATCTTGACTTTTCGCCTAGCTGGTCTGAAATCTAAATGCCAGGTTCCATTTTCGCATTCTCACTGGAATGTCTCAAAAATATTTCAATTGATATGAATAAAACATTGTCCCCTACCTTGAAAGGGTCCACTTTCAAAACAGCGAAGCGTCAAAGGTGTGTACCCGGAAGGGTCATTGGACAAGAGGGTCGATGAACGCGAGTTTAAGACTGCCTTAATTTGAGCTAGCAAGGTTTAAAGTTTTTCCAAAGTCAATAAGGCATCACCTGCACACACGCTTAAGTTGAGATTTGATCGATTCTACGCCGGCTCCCCACAGCCAAAATGCGAGAAATGAGGGGGTATAAATGACAATGAAACCTTCATCGGTCGCCGTTTCAATATTTTTCTGCAAAAAAGCACGCAAGTTGTTCCATTTCTCGATTAGCTCCGATAAAGGTGCTTTCATTATCCGAATATACACTCACCATCAGAAGTCTTGTACCTCCCATGTTTCTCCCCCATTTCTACAGATATCAAAAATCTGGTTACATGAATAAGTACTCAATTTTTTTCCCAGTTTAGGTGCTCAAACTTTTTTTTGTGGTTTTCATTTTGGATATTTCACAATAATTGAACAAAGGAGAGTCTTGGCATAAAGTCTTGAACTTGCCAAAATTGACCCATTCTTCATGATTACTTCAAAAATTGGTCAGTTTAGCCAAGTTAAAATTTTTATAGTTAGACTATCCTTTGCTCAATTATTGCGAAATTCCCAGGAAGTAGATAATTTTTGCCCCTCTTCCGAATGGAGTTGTCCATTTTTTTCCAAAACCACTTTGAAAAATTGGAACTAGTGTTTTTGATTCTTTCAGGGGTCAAAAAGGCACAATGAATTTTGAACAAAAAAAAAAGAATCTGAGCACAGAAACTGGGAAAAGAATAGAGTCCGAAAACATACAATATATTACCAATCACGTCAAATCTGACGGTAAGTTATTATTGATTGCCAACAATTTAGCAATATTCAAACTCAAATAGATATAAAGATATCAATCCCTCAGCCAAAAGTGAAAAAAAAACAAAAGTGAATATAAAGCCTTATCTGGATGTGCCTGAAAATGGCTGGAGATATGCTGCACACAGACTGCAGTTATTTGAGGAAAATACCGTGTAAACACGGAATTACTACACCGTTATCAATTCCAGTATACGATACGCTGGTTTTATTCAAGATTGGAAAACTTTTTTCCAATAGAAAATCGACTTGGAAAACTGCTCTTGAACGCACACCACGAAGTTTGTCAAAAAAAGTGCCAGTCACGCCCAGGGACAATTGATTCGCGCCAATAGGGACAGCAGAAAAACATTAGGGCAGTACTTAGTACCGACATACAAATTCCGCAGGAGGCAACGTCGCAACGAGACTAACACACCCTTCGATCATTTATGACCATAACCATGTAATAATACTATGAATAGATATTTAACTCCTTAATTGCCTCTGCAATAATCTCTGACGGAAAAACGCATTTTTCCTGTTTAATTTGCATTTATCGAACCGGACATCGAATGACGTATCGTGTCGTCGTTTTACGCGAAGTATACCGAGACCTTCATGCCATGCTGGAATAGGCGACATAACCTCAGTAATTAATTACATGTCAATTCACGTGAACATTGAGTATAAATGGGAAAAATTAAGGAAAATCCTGCTAAATATGGAAGGAAACGGTCCAAAACGTCATGGGAATAACGATAGATTATTGCTCGGGAGGCATTAGTGTTTTGCTGAAATGATAGTCTGTCGAGGACTGAAAGAACCGCTGCTATTCAAGTAAGTAACTTGATTTTTTTTTCGATTTCAATCCCTGAAATAAATCTAGAGCGCTTTTTAGCCCTAACAGTTTCTATAGCGACCGGTTGAAATTAACCGGAAGTGTTGAAAAGGTGACGTCATATTATTATGTAGCGTGCTTGACAAAACAAACAAATAAGCATATACACTGCTCTTCTTCAATACCTCCCCATTTATTTTTTGACATAAAATTGACATACGAAAAATTCGAAATGGTAGCTGGGCGCCATCTTGGAATATTTTTTTGAATAGGAATAGGAGTCATGTGACAGCTCATTTTGAAGGTCCTGATGAGTACTTTATAACCCTGAAATATTGAATCGATATCTTCAAGTATACTACAAAATGGCGGTACATTTATTAATTACATTAATGCATACGCTAATACCCAATAACTCATAATAATATATTAAGATCAAAAGATTTTGAAAATGAGTGCCCCGAACTTCTTGACATAAAAACAACCTATCCAAAATTTCACGTCGAACATTTCCAAACACTCTAACATCGATATTTCTACAAATATGTGTCATTCTCTTTCGATCATCCAATATTGAAGCAGGTTCTGTTTCATACACTTTTTGCTTCAAACAGCCCCATAAAAAAAAAATCTAATGGTGTCGAATCTGGCGGGCGTGCTGGCCATTTTATAGGACTTCGACGACCAATCCAATCACCCGGAAAATCATTGTCCAAATAGTTCCTCACTTGTCAGGAGTGATGTAGTGGAGCTCCACCTTGTTGGAATATAATATCCATATCGAGTTTATCAGGATTGGCTTCGACAATTTTCGTAATCAACGGGTCAATAGTATTTTCTAGCATGTCCAAATAAAGTTCTCCCGTTAAATTTTGTTTCATGAAAAGTGGTCCTACAACATGATTTCTTGAAATTCCTGCCCAAACATTATTTTTTATCTCGATATTGTGTACTGAGGAATACCGTCCTCTCTAATTATCATCAATCACACTGTCAGTTAAAATCAGTCAAATCTAGTCGGTAACCCATATACCTAATGAACGACCTATATTACACTGATATGCAAATACTTTGCGAACATACTATATTATCCACGCGCATCATCATTGTATCGATTTCCTGTCACGTGATTCGCGCGCAGGAGGAGTACGAGTGTACCGGTCAGCGAGAGAACATGGAGGATAGGGGCGTTAAAAGGGCTGTGAAAAATTGTGATAACGTATTATTACAGGTCAGTAAAACGAACTCTATATTAATACTATATGTCTTGAAGATTGTCCTTATATATCATTTATTCTGTGGTACAATTTGTCTTGTTTTGAATAACATGTGAGTGTTTAAAAGAAACCGTTTAATGCTGTATACGACTACGGGTCAAAGATGGACGTCAGTTAGAAAAACTCAATAATTACTTAAGTTTCCGTGCTGGGATTGTAGTTATAGTATGATTGAGGTTATGTGTGAGCCTTGGTGAATCTACTAACATTTTCCTATACACCGTGACGGATGAATATCCTAACAAACAAGTAAACAAAAGTTAGAGATATTCTTCCTAAGACCCACACAGTGGCTGAGTAGTTTTCCGCAACCCAGGGACCTCAGAAGTCTATAAAGGATCAGTAACAAACAACTCTTCAGTTTTGCTTGTAGGTATTGTGTTTTTGAAATGTGGAACTGCAATTTCGACGCGGAAAAACAGTAATTTATTGATTTCATTAAAAAAAGACAAAACAGTTGTACAGCCTGGTTCGGTTTTTGGAATTGCGATTGTGGGTTTCTCTGCCGTGCTCTTTCCCCACATGAATTCCAGGCTGAGTACGGCACTATTCTTCATTCACATTTCTAATAAAGTAGGTGTATTACGAACGTTGCGTTTTAATTAACATCCCAATATCCTCAAATTTTCCTAATTTTGTACTTGTCGGGCGCATTCGAGGTAAGTAAATTTTTGGAAGGTGGAGTCATCACAACGTAGGTCCAACGTAGGTATTCGTCATGAACGTCATTAAACTTACCTCATTCAACTTTGTTGAACGAACCCGGGTATGTTATACTACAGTACCTATAATTTTCCCGAAAGACATGACGGTTGTCTGTGAACATTTTTGTTTAGAACAAAAATTTACATTCATCACTGAAACAAATATTTTAGAGATAGTTCGGGTGTCTTGCCATATTTTTTTGTCCTTGTTCCACAAAACTCTACTCTTCGGTCTGCATCATCTTCGGTTAACTGATGAAACATTTGGATTTTATAAGGGTGGTACTTAAGTTTTTTGATAGCCTCCATACAGTGGAAGGTCCAACTTCACAGACATTTGCAACCGCGGAAATAGGTACCTTATTGAGGATTCACTATCATCACACCAAATATTTGAATGCTTTTTCTCCGGTACTGTTGGATGACCTGAAGGCATTTTATTCTGTAGATTCCCGGTAGTTTCTAATTTGGATTTAAACTCTCTCGAATATTTCCTACACATTGATCGATTCGGGAAACGATTGTCGACAATCCTTTTGGTTTCGTGTAAATTCCGGGTCGCACCATAAATATAAATCGCTTCGACTTTTTCTTCCAGTGGACGAGAGTTTTGAAGCAGAGATCAGGTATCAAACAAAATTAGATTATTGTGAATTTTGAACAGATTGATTGTCAGTGTTTCACAACTTTCCGTTCTGAACTTTCCGTTCATACTGAACGTTCCGCTTCAGTATGTCTGACGGAGCGGACGTGTTTTCGAGTGATTCGCGTTGTCACACGTGTAAAAAGGATTTTGATGAGATTAAAACCGTAATTCAGTGTAGTAAATGTAAGTTTTTCTATCATGGAAAGTGTCAGGGTGTTGATCTCCGGGGCTTTCATAAAAAATCTAGTTGGAAGTGCAAATCCTGTGATGATGAGTTTGAAGCTAGTTCCTCTAAAGAGCGGCATAGAAAAAGGAGCCGTCAAGAAGATTTGTTTATTGATGAAAGTGTAGTTGAGTTCATTCAAGCATCTTTAAAAAGGCTCACTGAAACAACTGAGGATATGCGCAAAAAAATTGAGCTGCTTAATGAGAATGCTGAATTAAAAAAAGAAATAGTGAACCTGAAAACCAACAATGTGCCGCATTCCGATAATATGAATCCACCAGTAATAAACGCAAATTCCACGCATTCCAATGATATGACTTCATTTACATCTAAAGTTCCAACATATTCTTCAGCTGTGAAAAACAAGATTCTTGTGGTCAAGTCAAAAGATGTGAAGAAAGATATTGTACAAATCAAGAAAAATCTGAAAAGTAAAGTTGATCCAACCAACATTGGGGCTGGTATATCTATAGGAAAAGCTACAAAAAGTGGAGAGTAGATGTGCTGGGGGAGTTCCGGCCCACTTTTTGTACCTAACCTCACTTTTTACCGGCGTTTGGGTGTGGGGGACCTTTCGCAGCGTTGATCTTGACAGTTGGGATTGATGTGTGAGCGGTGTTGCCGGCTGCGTGCGGTGTTGCCGCTTATGGTGTTTTGGTTGGGAGATGAGGGATTTTGGGATCTTAGGTTTTATGGTTGACGTTTGAAGTGTCATTGACGTTTGTGGCGGGTGGGTTGTAGCGTTGATGATGACAATTGACAGGATTGATGTGAGGACGATGTTGTCGGTTGCGTCGTGCGGTGTTGCCGCTTATGGTGTTTTGTGGGAAGATAAGGGATTTTGGAATTGCAGATTTTATGGTGAACGTTTGGGGAGATGAGGGATTTTGAGATTTTAGGTTTTATAGTTGACGTTTGAAGTGTCATTGACGTTTGTGGCGGGTGGGTTGTAGCGTTGATGATGACAATTGACAGGATTGATGTGTGAGCGGTGTTGCCGGCTGCGTGCGGTGTTGCTGCCTATGATGTTTTGTGGGGAGATGAGGGATTTTGGGATTTTAGGTTTTATGGTTGACGTTTGAAGTGTCATTGACGTTTGTTGCGGGTCGATTATAGCGTTGTTACAGACAATTGACAGGATTGATGTGAGGACGGTGATGTCGGTTGAGTCGTGCGGTGTTGCCGCCTATGGTGTTTTGTGGGAGGATAAGGGATTTCGGAGTCAAGTATGATGTTTTGTGGGAGATCAGGGATTTTGGGATAGGTCGGGTTTTTGGTGGGCATTTGATGTAACGTTGACGTTGAGATATTTTGTAGGCTTGATATTGATAATTGACAGGATCGATGTGTGGACGGTGTTGTTGGCTGCGTGCGGTGATGTCACGTATGGTGTTTTGTTGGGAGATAAGGGGTTCTAGGAATTGAGGTTTTTTTTTTTTTTTTTTGATGTGGCGTTGGTGTTTGTGATGTTTTATTGTTCCAATGCAGATTTCGTGATTGTATTTGAATGTTATAGGCTCGGTTATAGGATATGATGGATGATGGACAATTGTGTGTTGTCTCATATGAAAGATCATGTAAGTGGTAGTACTCCGATTTGTAAGGTATTTAATAAGAGAGAGAGATGTGTAGATTTTTTCATTAGTTATAGCATTTTTATGAGGGGTTTAATTATTTAACCAGAGACTATGAGTCATTAGAAATTCTCCTTCATCACATGTTGATAGTTTCAGAAAAAAAAAAAAAATATAATGTTAATTATTATGTATATATTATGATATTATATTCAACACAAAAATAGAACAAATTGAAGGGTTCTATAGAGATTCAACGCAAGAACAACAAAAAGCTGTATTTGGGATGCTTGATTACCTGAGTGTGGCGTTTGGGAGAGGATTTTAAAGTGGTCTCATGCCAGATGGTCAAAAAGGTATGGATTAGGGTTTATTGTGACACTTAGCGGCGAATATTTGTAATAAGGGATTTGGAAAATGTAGGGTTCTTCATATTTTGAGTTAATTAGTTTTTGAAAATGTAGATGGTGATGATACTGTTGATTGAATTCTTTAATCATTCGCAATTAGAGTTAATAGGTGGAGTGCGATGTTTGGAATTGGTGAGCTGATGCTAGATTTTTGAAAGAAATACCTTATAAGAAGGCCAGTGACTTGAAGCTATGGTTCATTAGAAAATACCGACATTTAGATCTGAATCATTCCAAGAAATACTTCAACTTATATTGCTATTGATAAGGAAAAGACTAAAACAGTTTTAATGTTATAGCAACACCAAGTAAAATGCACAAAACAGTCAAATTAAAAACCACAATTTGATATTCATGAAATATTTTTTTTTTTTTTTTTTAATTATTCTAATCATTGTTAATTGATACATAATTTCGCCACCAAAAGGTCTAGAACAGTTCAATGATATCCTAATAATAGAACGAAATAGATTTTGAGGTGTTATAAAATTGCCCAACTGACGAGTAGATTTTATCATTTCATAATAAATAAGAAGAACGGACATACCATATCTGAGAAATTATCCGGTAAAATACACACAGCACAATCAAATTAAAAGTCTTTATTTCATAGGTATTCATGAAATAAATTTACACTAAGATCATTTCATTTCATCATTGTAATAAGTATATCAAAATAATTTACTCGTTAAAACATTATTAAATATTAATATGATTTTATCAAATTAGTAATATGAGAACTATTGAACTATAAGACATATTTTCAAGATTTGGTGGATATATATAGAGTTGATCAATAAATCAGTAGCGTTAAAATTAATAAATAATTTATATCTAATTTACAATACTAATCATCGATGATTGGATCGAGAGATTTGAAACATATTTTCTTACCTAACTTTGAATGCAATCTGTAATTACAGCTTTCTTCAGTCTCTACGCAAAATAAAAGTTGCATGAAACAACCTTCACACCAAAATTTCTTATTTCTATATACACGTGTCTTAAGTTGGCGAACAGTTACAACGATATGATAATGCTTATCAACTATCTTAAATCTATTATTCATAAATTTTATAAACCAGAAACTACAACTTCTACAAATATTCATATTAAAATCTTCAAGTACATAATACTCCACCCAAAGACAATGTCTCCTACATTCAAAACTATGATCATTCCAATTATGGATGAGTATCGCGTTTCTTTCACAGATACATCCAATTATCCTTGAATCATCTATAATATTCTCTAGCGAAATTGAATGACATACTTCATCTTTTGAAGCTATTTTATTAAGATAATCCCACCTATAATTGGAATAATTCTGTAAAATATAATGATTTAAAGTCTCAGGTAAAAATGGTATAGGACTAGATAAAAAAATCTGAAATGTCATTCACATTTTCGCAAACCACCCTTCTACATAGCTCTCTTAATGTTGACATCATCTACAATGAAGAAGAAAACAATTAAAATGAATTACACGATAATCGAATAACAACATATTATCACCATTTAAACTGATTTCAAATTGTGAATAATTTTTGGAAAATCATTACTTGATTCCGATTATTATTTTGAAACAAACAAATCCCACCCTAACGAGCTCATTTTTCAAAATCAGTCACCTTTTTATAATTTTGAGGTGATGCAAATTGTTTTGAATTGACGGTTACAAGTTTTCCGAGTAAATTACCAAGTGTTACTAAATTAATAATTGCTCTGACACATACGTACATCCCCCAACAGAAATGATTTCATTGTTTCAAAAATGTGTATATATTTGATTGAAACAAAATAATAAATGAATAGACGGATGACTCACCTTATTTAAAAGAAAAATTATTTTTTCCTCAGTTGTGGACACTGTTGATAGCCAGCTTGTATACGTTACAGTTATTGAAAACACCTCCAATTTTTCAAATATCTTTTTCCTTAAAAAACATAAAAAATTAATGAGATATACAAATCATAAATTTCTGTTACATACAAGGTGAGGTTTCTTGTTGAAGAGATGCAATCAACTTACACATCAAACTATGAATGATAAACAGATTTTCACCCCAAGCGATTAGTAAGACTAAAGTTTTTGGATCAGAAAAAATTCACACAATAATTTAGAGTGGATATCCATGTACTACATTTCTTCAAGAGGTACGATCAAGTGACATACCAAACTATGGAAGATAGACATATTTTATCTAGATGTGAATAATCTGTATGGAAAAGCAATGACTTTATATTTAACTCTATTTATTTATCAATTATTGATGGTGATACTAGCGATCGCGGTGAAATAGAGCTGTGTGTGTGTCTCCACCTCATGGTGGCAAAAAGGTAGTAGGAGGAATATGGTACTTCTCAAATACTAAAATAATTGGATAATATTTGACGTATTAGTGTAAAATAGTTTTACTGCGTACATTTTTGATCTGTCTGTCATAATCCGTCCATTATTTTCATCTTTCATCAAACCCAACACCTTTTATTAAATATTGATATGATTTTATCAAATAAGTAATATGAGAACTGTTAAACTATAAGACATATTTTCAAGATTTGGTGGATACAGATAGAGTTGATCAAAAATCAGTGGTGTTAAACTTAATAAATAACATATCTTATTTACAACTAATCATCGATGATTGGTTCGGGAGATTCGAAACCTATATTCTTACCTAACTTTGAATGCAATCTATAATTACAGCTTTCTTTAGTCTCTACGCAAAATAAAAGTTGCATGAAACAACTTTCGCTCCAAAATTTCTTATCTCTTTATACACGTATCTTGAGTTGGCGAACAATCACAACGATATGATAATGCTTATCAACTATCTTAAATCTATTATTCAGAAATGTTATAAACCCGAAACTACAATTTCTACAAATATTCATATTAAAATCTTCAAGTACATAATGCTCCACACAAAGACAATATCCCCTACATTCAAAACTATGATCATTCCAATTATGGATGAGTAGAGCGTTCTTTTACAGATAGATCCAATTATCCTTGGATCATCTATAATATTTTCTAGCGAAATTGAATGACATACTTCATCTTTTGAAGCTATTTTATCAAGATAATTCAACTGTATCAGTGTTAAGAATGGTACAGTTTGCAAAACGATTTTTCATGTAACCATAGTGAAAATTGTAAATAGTGGTCTTAGCCAAATCCAAAAATAAAATAGCCTCCATACATCTGCGTACTCCGGAAAAAATTAATGTTGACTTGTAGTGACTCGTTTTTGATAACCCATCGGGTTGAGCTCGATTATACACGTTCTGACCAGATTAAGCAGATGTTCTAGCACATTCGTTGAGAAAATAAGTGGGAAAAGAGAGGTGAGGAGATTTATTAATTTACCACTGACGGCGCGTTAAAGAAGAATTTCAGTTCGCATTCATTAGCGTCAGCAGCAACAACAGGTAAGCGCCCCCCATAATCAAACTAGAGAATGTATTTGATTTTATTTTTTCTTTCTAGAAATGGATCTGGCAGAAATCAACGCAACCACCTCTTATGTGGATAAGACATCCATAAAATTAATTGAATTAACTCGTGATGTAAAGTATCCAATTGTGGGATTAAATATTGTTCTTTCTAAATATGGTGAAGTGCCGCGAGTAGAGTTGGAGGATCATATCGTTTTTCTACCAAAGCGTACTTCTGTATCTATCAAAAGAAATGTACATCAATTTCAACCTCATAAATATGCGATAATTTTAAGATCGATTACGCAGATTTGCGATATGAAGTACACCCCAAGTTTTGAGATAGTTGCTATGTAAAAAAAAAAAGTTAGTATTATTTTCAACTAGGATCAATCGCATTTTAAATGTATTTATTTTTTACAGAACCAGTCCATCATGAAGATGATTGCAATGGATTTTCAAGGATTCAGTCTGTCTCACGAATTCATCATCAAAGAGTTGGCAGCCACGAACGGGATCCAAACTAGCCATTACATATTCAAACCAAATGGATCATATCGATCGTTACGTTTATGGGACAAACAAAGAACATCCAGAGCAACCATGAAACAACATGGAATCCCGTTTTCATTTGGATATATCAACTATGAAGACCTCCTTCCAATCATCATATCACATATATGTTTTGTGGATAAAGTCTACGTTCGAGGTCAACAACAAAAGAATTTTCTGGAAAACATTCTGCAGAACTCTACAACAGCGCATACCCCCAAAATCATCAACGTCGAGGACATTGATGACCATTGGCAACATCCACCTGTATTTAAAAAAGACGTTCCAACCTGTTTTGGTCATCTATCGAATAATTTTTATATGTGTAGCCTACGCAATTGTATCATTCTTCATGAATGGATTGAAACTCGTTGTTTAATAGAGAGTTGAAAATACTATTTGTGTTTTAGTTGAACATTGATCATGATGATGTTAACATCAAATTATATTCTTCTTACTGCGATTTTCAATAATACTTTCTATGTACATCAACCCCACGATGTTGTAGGGATGCACATTTGTTTCAATAGAACCAATGACACTTGGCTAAATATGAAATCGCAAGTAGATTACAATGATGATATGTTTATTGTTGCATTACCCCAAAATGCAAAGGAATACAAAGTAAAGGTGATTTTTCAAAACCAAACATATGGCTATAGTATATGGAAAAATGTAACTACCCCCACCTCCAATTGTTCACCAACATCATCACCCACCACCACTGCTAACCCCACCACCACCACGGATCAATATAAAAATGATTGGAGTTGTTGTTCAACTTCAATTATTGAGTCGCTGTACTACATTATAAGCGCAATCTCACTTCTCATCCTGAAAGCAGTCTGGGAGATTTATCATCACCACCATCATCATGTTGACTCCAGAAGATATTGAAAAAATACGTAGAACCATCCATCAGCTCAACATACCAGCTTCATCCCTGTATCAGGAGTATTTTGTCAAAACTCTACATACCACTTTGGGCATTTCTGAAGAAGTTTTGAAGATAGTTCTCAAACCATGTTGGGGGCACTACACCGCTTTAACTGATGGAGACGATTCCGGATATGATGAAAATGATGGACCATATGTTTCGTTTGGAATAAATTGTAATTTGTGCATGAACAATTATTTGAATAAAAATAAATCGTAGAATTGTTGTTGTTGTTATTGTTTCATTTCGTTTAGTTATAGCATCAGGACTATGTAAAATCTCCTCTTGGGTTTCATGTATTTTTTTGAGGTGTTTCTGGGTCTATACCTATATTTCAATAAAACAATGTTTTTTATTTAGATTCCTTTATTTGACTTAAATCAGACAAAATCCTACTTTTGTCATTATACATGATTTGTGCTAAACAATAACTTTCTATGCTAGGGTTATCCTTATAAAAACTCGAAAGTACATCTTCAATGGGAACATGTGTTATACAATCTTTAATTATTTCATGTAAATTATTCAAAATCATATTATAATACTTGAGAAAATCCAATTGCTTCAGTTCTCGAATTCTCATGTTTACAAAATGTCTATTAACAATACAAAGGTCAAGTGTGTGTTGTTCTCAGTTAATTACAATATTTGATCATTTTTTGAAATTGAAATTATTTTCATTCCATTGTCCATGGGTACACTGTTGACCATCAAGTCATCATATGAAAATGACGGGTGCATGTGTTCAAGATGCCACCCATCTAGTAGCCAATTGAGATAGTCCGTTATGATTTTCCACATATCTTCAAAAATCAGCATTTTATCATCAAGTTCAAGTGGATAGTCGCTATGTTCATGGACGATGCATTAATATGAAGAACTACAATACCAAAAATGATACTCCCAAATAATTTCAAATAAAAATAAGTATAATTACATTATTTTATACAGGGTCCTTCATTAGTGCGTCGGGCAATCCTAGCGTGGTTATTTACAAAAGTAGAAAAAAAAGTTTTATACAAAAGTTGTAGAATGTGACTTTATGCATATTTTAAAAATATTTTCAAACATACAGGGTGCGTCACAAAAGTATGACACGAAAAAGTATGATTTTTTTAAATGGAACCCCCTGTATATTAATTGATATTTCAATTCTTTCTTCAATTTGGAACAAAAATTGTGATACAACTAATGTTCCTAAATTCAACCGTTATCGAGATATCGCGTTTTAAAAATGGCATTTTTGCAACTTTGGCATGCTA